>CM076415.1:8483054-8537030 GCA_038363315.1 Mugilogobius chulae | reverse complement strand
ATCTCATGGTTGTTTCAACTGTTATGGGATAGAAACATTGACTATCATCATCATTATCTGAGTCAGGAGGATTTTCCTCTGATGGAACAGGAGTTGTCCTTGTCCTGGGTTTTGAGACTTGTTTTGGTTTTACAATATCCTCATCCTCCTCAGGTAAAAATCCACAAGGGAGCAATAAATCGCGATGAAGTGTGCGCAAAGGTCCTTCTTGACCCTCAGGACAAACCGTATACACAGGCATATCTCCGGCTTTCTTTTGGACAACATAAATGGTTGATTCCCATCGGTCAGCTAGTTTGTGTTTGCTGCGAAAGCGGAGATTGCGCACAAGAACTCTGTCGCCAATATCCAGTGTAGACTCTCTTACTCTCAAATCAAATCTACGCTTGTTTTTATCAGCTACCTTTTTTGCATTGGCTGATGCTAATTGATAGCTCTCTTTCAGGTAGGATTTAAGGTTACGCACATATTGTGAGTGAGACATGCCAGAGTCTTTCTTAACTGGTAGACCGAATGCTATGTCTATGGGTAGTCTCGGTTGGCGCCCGAACATTAACTCATAGGGCGAAAACCCAGTGACATCACTCCTCGTGCAATTATACGCGTGAGTGAGAGGTCGGACATATTCACGCCACTTTGTTTTTTCTTTGTCCCTGAGCGTACCCAACATACTAAGCAATGTACGGTTATACCGTTCGACGGGGTTACCCCGAGGGTGGTAAGGGCTGGTTCTCACTTTTTTAGTGCCGACCAAGGCGCATAACTCTTTGATGACTTGTGACTCAAAGTCACGCCCTTGGTCGCTGTGAAGGCGCTCAGGGAACCCGTAATGAAGAAAGAACTGTTCCCATAGACATTTGGCTACAGTTAGGGCCTTTTGATCTCGAGTTGGAATGGCTGTCGCATATTTAGTAAAATGGTCTGTTATGACCAGAATGTCCTTAATATTGTGACTGTCGGGTTCAATGGACAAAAAATCCATACAGACAAGTTCCATTGGGCGACTTGTCTGTATGTTGACCAAAGGTGCTGCTTTATCAGGTTGGCTTTTTCTTTTGACGCACCTTGGACACTTCTTGATTTTGGATTCAACATCTAGAGCCATCTTTGGCCAATAGAAGCGAGATCTGGTTAGCTCGACTGTTCTTTCAACTCCTAAATGGCCCATTTCGTCATGTAAACTATGAAGTACAGGGTTTCTCAGAGTTCGTGGCAAAACTAGCTGGTACACTGGTTTGTTATCACATTGTCTTTTCCGGAATAACAGGTTGTCCTTCATCTCAAAGCGACTCATTTCCTTTAGCATGAGCTGGAGTTCTGGACAGTGAATGACAGTGGGAGCTGGTTCTCCTGTCTCACATATCTTAATGACAACACTGATTGCTGGATCTGCTCTCTGTAGTGCAGCTATTTCTGCTTCACTGTACTTAGGGACTGTTGGGAGACCGCTAAGTGTGTCATCATCATCAACAAATGCGGATGGGATAGCATCTGGATGAACGGCAAGTGACTCAATGTAGCAGGTGGACATTTCAGGATTGCTCTGGTAAACAGTATGGAGTTCACAGGTGGCTTGTACAACATTCACAGGTGCAAGATGATGAGAGGTAAACTCATGGATTCGCTGACTCTCTTCTTGAGATGCACTGTCACTTATAAGCTCGCCATGAGGCCTCCTCGACAAGCCATCGGCATCTTGATTTTGCTTGCCTGCACGATATTTGATGTCGAAAGTGAACGTTGACAAGGCCGCTAACCATCTGTAACTAGTTGCGTCTAGTTTAGCTTTAGTTAGGACGTATCGCAAAGGATTATTATCCGTAACCACTGTGAAAACATTTCCGTATAAGTAATCGTGGAATTTTTCAGTTATAGCCCACTTTAAAGCTAAAAATTCCAACTTATGGGCTGGATAACGAGCTTCACACTGAGAGAGACCGCGGCTCGCGTAAGCAATAACGCGTGAGTGACCATCCTGCTCTTGGTATAACGCCGCGCCAAGGCCTGTTGTGCTCGCGTCAGTATGTACAACATAAGGCAAGTTAGGATTTGCGAACCCTAAAACTGGCGCGGACGTTAACGTTTCAATGATCTGCTCAAAAGCGGTTTGACACGCTTGGGTCCACCTCTCACCAAATGGTTCTTTAGGATTGTGGTACTTGGCAGCTATGTTCGTGATTCTGGCGCCTTTTCGTATGGAGGGTACCCAGCTGTTAAGTTGGTTAAAGGTTTTACGATCTTAGAATACCCCTCCACAAATCTACGATAGTTACCCAGAAAATCCTAAAAAGGACCTAAGGTCTTTTAAAGTCTGCGGTCTTGGCCAGGTCTTAAAGTGCTTCGGTCTTTTGGGGATCGGTCTCGACACCGTTTCGAGAAACAATATGCCCTAAATAGGACGGACGTTTGGAAAAAACGGCACTTTCTTTAGACAGCTTTAACCCGTTTTCTCGCAAGCGATTTAGGACATTGGTCAGACGAGTTTCGTGTTCCTCAAGAGTTTTTGAAAAAACGATTATATCGTCTAAAAACACGAGCACTTCACGCAAGTTGATGTCCCCCATGCATCTTTCCATTAAGCGCTGGAAAGTGCTTGGTGCGTTAGTGATCCCCTGTGGCATGCGATTCCACTCCCAAAGCCGGAGGGGGCACACAAACGCTGTTTTTTTCCTTGTCACTCTCCGTCATCTCAATCTGATAGTATCCACTTTTCAAATCCATTACAGAAAACCACTGAGATCCCGCATCAGGGCTGAAAAGGACTCCTCAAGATTTGGTAATGCATACGCATCTTTAATGGTCTGCATGTTTAAACGCCGGTAATCCACACACAATCGGACATCTCCATTTTTCTTTTTTACCACGACTATTGGTGAGGCAAAGGGAGACTGGGATTCCCTAATGATTCAGCTTCAAGAAGAGCTTGTAAATGACGCCTCACTGCATCATTAGTCTTGTGGTGTATGGGGCGGGACGTGCTTGAAAGGTGTCTCTCTTTTAGTTTTATTGAGTGTTTGACTTTGTTGCATGTCCATAGTCAAGGTCATGGTGTGAAAAAATGTCTGAAAACTGGTTCAACTTTTCTGTCATGTGAACTTTCCACTTTCAGGAAGCGACTCACCAAAGTCGAAAGTCAGACTCGAACCAGGCTGATTATCTGTCTGGCTTACAGGTTGCTGTTGACTGCTGCAACTAGCTGTGTTTTGGGCAGCTGGCATGATTTCTTTAACACCGCTAAGTTCACCAATGACACACCTGACAGGTAGGGAGATGTCACGATCAGTTTCATTTCTCAGCACTACAGGTACTTTGTAAGGAGAATCTCTGGGAAGATTAATAAGACAACAGTCAACAAAAATTCCCCAGGTAAGGATGATACTGCAGGCTGTTCAAGTAAAGCACATTTTTCATTTGTCATATTGTCAATATTTGCATAGCCCTCTAGCACTACTTTCTGACCAGCAGGGATTACACTTGGTTCAGAATTTCGTAGATTCACTAGACCTAAATGGCCATCTGAACTTTTCTTGTGCCTAATCTGAAGAGTTTTCAAGACTTGGTGATAGCCACAGTACATATTAGTTTTTAGAGCACTGTCATCACAGAACTGATCATAAAGTGGGTCTAGAGTATTAGTTCCAATTAGCAATGGTGTGATACTGTTGGAACGAACATCTGGAACTATAAGGGCAAGCGTTTCAATCTCAGGCTGAGTGACTATGAACTCTTTTGGAAACTGGAGTGTAACTTTCACATACCCTGTGTATGGCACTGACTGGCCATTTGCGCCTTCAATCTCTAACAAATCAGCAACAGGGTGAATGGCCTGATCTGAAAGGTAACTGTCATAAAAGGATTTGGACATGGTAGTTACCTGAGAGCCAGTATCAAGTAATGCATTACACTCAAGCCCATTAACTTTAACGTTAGCTGTGCTTTTACTTCCAACTAGGCCTTTTGGCAACATTCTGTTCTGTGTGACTCTGTGTTCTTTGATTTTAGCTCTCGGTTTTGTTTTTTGGCTCAGTTTTGGGACATTCAGGTTCATTTGTTTCTATTTGTCCCTCAATAGAAACATTGTTCAGTTTAACGGCTTTTCTGGAGTTGGATTGTCTTTCTCCCAAGCTTGTTGTTTTTCCTTTAACAGGGTTCTTTTTGCAGACACCAAAGTGGGATTTGGAGGATCATTACAGGTTGTTGCTATATGTCCGTCCTCGCCACAACGAAAACAGTACCATGGCTTTGGCTTTTGTTTTACTGTTGCAGGTGCGGCTTCTGAGGTAGGATTTGAAATTTGTGCTTTTGCAGTGACTGTCTTTTCTTTTGGCTTGTCCTTTTTCTTTGCAGGTTTTTTGTTAGCAGCCGTTTCTCTTTTTGGAGTTGAGAGTGCGGCAATTTGGGCTTGCAAATCAACTATTTGTTTTTGAATTTCCTGCATAATAGATGGAGGCTTAGAGAAGGATGGCTGGGTATCAAATGTCTCGGAAAGAAATGCCTCATGCATGTGCGCTGCAGCTTGTTCTTTTTGTTTGTGAAATCCCAAGTGCTGTTTCATCCTGTTCGCTTTTGCTGTTTGTTTGTCTTCCTCTGTTCTTAAAAGGAGTAAAAATTCTGGAAAAGTGGGTGGGCTATCTTTTCTTTGCTCAAGCTGAAGTGCATTAATCAGCGCGTTGTTCCAGCAGCCCCTACAGAACTGTTTTAAGAGCTGTTTGTCTGAATCTTGGGGGGAAATAGTTTTCATTTTGACAATCCGAGTTAACAGTGTCTGTAATCTCTGAAGATAATTTGAAGGTTTCTCACCAGAGTTTTGGTTTACACTGAGAAACTGAGCAAAAAGCTCATCACCATCTTCCACTGTAGCGTAAGCTGAGTCAAGCAGGTCTAAGAATGCTTTTGGATTAGTGTGGGGACCTAATGACTTGACTATGATTGAGGCAGGAGGCAACAAACTATCAACAATGCGCCTTACAAGCTGTGCACTGGAAACAGTGGGATCAGCTAAGTGACATTCAATATTACTCCTCCAAGTGTCATAATCAACCTCATAATTTGGGCAGGGGACTTTGCCAGAAAATGGTCTAAGTTTTGCTGGGGCATGAATCTGAGAAGAGAGGTCTGAACTTTTAACAATGTGTTCGACCACTACCCGCTGCACTTCAGGAGGGTTAAGCTGTTGAGTAGAGGGCACAAATGAATGTGCAGTTGCTCTTAGAGTAGGCATAGTAGCCGCTGGGACTTGGGTTGGAAAGGTTTGATTTGCCTGTTCAATAGTTTGATTTTGCCCATCAATCTCTGAGTCTGTCTGAGTGGCGTCAGGGGAAACAGGACCTTCCTCTATTTCAGCAGGTGCTTCTACTGTACTTTGAAGCTCTGACTCACTTTGAAGAGACTCGCTCATAAGACTAGTAATCCTAGACAGCTCATCACGTAACAGGAGCTGAAAAGGTTTTCCACTGAGTTTAGCAATATTTTGAAGGTCTGTCAGAAATGTTTTAGTAAGATCAGTACCTTTTTCACAAGAGTATACTTTAGCTAATGCTTCAATGTGGAAGACAACATTAGTATCTGAATCACTTTTTCTATCGAGAGGTAAATCATTCTCAAGTGTCTCCACAGCAACACCAGATGTATACTCCACAATGACCTTACCGAGAAACTCTGAAGTTGGTTCTGTGACCTTAATAGCTCTGTTAATAGACCCATATTGCTTTAAAAAGTCGAAAACCTCTTCATCTGCAGTGGTATTTGTCAACCCTGATACAATGACTGCATTGGGAACTTTAATATTCTGGGTTTGAATCACATCCATATTGGTAGGGCTATACCAGTGTACAAATCAAAAGAACTTTTATCCTTAATGTTATTGCTACTCTAAGCTCCTGGCTGGCTCGCCAAGTTTTACCGTGTAACCCACTTCAAGGTATGTACACGTCTAGACCTCTAGGTTCGTAGGAGCTCAGAGCATAGCAATAACAACGCTACACAGGTAATTGCAATTAAATGTAACTTTAGTTTGCAATAATAGAAAACATGTGCACAATATAATTTCAATACAACCTATGGGCCCAGATAATAACAAAAAATAAAATGTCTCTTTGAAAAATGTTCAATCCCAGGAGGTTTTCCTTTCAATGTCAATAAATGTTCAAGTCAGTTAGTCAGGGGAATAAGTCAAGTCACAAAAGTATCACAGGCAGGTTCTTTGTGTCGCTCAGTGGGACTGACACATCCTACCGCAGGATCCTTTGTATGGTTGGTGGATTCTCTAATCGACTGGGAGGCTCGCCATCAATGGATCATCTCACCATCAACCTTGTTGGACACCAGGCTGGGAGCATCTCTTTTCGGCGGACTCTTAAAAAGACCTGACCTGTATTTGTAAAACAGGTTTTAAAATAAATTCCTTTTGCAATTGCCATAAACTCTCTAAATACATATCTCAAAACTTGTTGTACAACATAAATATATCTCAATGAAGAAAAATATAGTTTACAGGTTGGTAACTACAATTGCATACAAGAAACTGTCTTACTTGTACCCTTTTCTAATTACAATGTATGAATTGTAATACTATACTTGTGTATTGGCTCATTATGTACCCATTTTTACATAGGATTCCGCTTAGTAAATAATTTTACAAAAATACATTTCTCTCAATTAACAAAAAATACAACTTTGCTGCTAAAGCATTTTAAAGAACTTAAAAATACCGTTTTACATTCAAATGCATATTACAATGACTCACAGCCACGTTTAGCAAGTGTGACAATTATTTTTCAGTGCAGGTGCAAGTTAGCTTACCAAGGGTTCAGCAAAGGAGAGACTGAGAACAACAAGAAGTTTCCAGAACGCTCTCCCCTCTAAACAAAAGGTTTTCTACCGTTAGATTTCAGTTTTAAACAACATTTGTACTTTTCAACACATTACGTTTGGATTTTCATACCTTTTTCAACACGTTTCTCTACAACCACGTGAGAACAACAGCAGAGCTCCGTGTGCAAGTGAAAAAGTGAAGCACACGCGCTCATACGTACAACTTCCGGCTACACGTCAAAATAAACTTCCGGTTTTCAAAATAAAACACATATTAAATAAAACGTAATTTAAATAATTGTACAGCATAAATCAAATGCTATTTGCTCTTAACCAGGCGGGTTACACTTGCACCAAGTTTTGGGCTTATTTCACATCTTTTCATTTTCTGTTTGACTTTTTACCGCACAGTGGATAAGCACGGGAGGTTTTTTTTTACCTCCTCTGTGTTATATAGTTGTGTATTTGCATGTATATGTCCGGCATTTTGACGTATTTGTTCTAGCAGTAGTAACGTAACGATTTTATTTTGAAATCCACTGGATTCACTTCACCCACGCTTGCATGGTTTCTTGTTTGTCGTGTCTTATTATCACAACTTCACCAAAAAGGGCTCCAGAGCACTCCGGCAGTTCGGAAAAGTTCCTTCCAACGGAAAAGATCCAGACGAGCAAAGCAGCTGACAACAGCGCTGCCTCGAGTTTCTTCTACAGTTTGGTCAATCTCCTGTGTTGAGAAACTAATAGTCCCTCTATAGCAGGGGTGTCAAACTCATTTTGACAAAGGGCCACATTGGCATCAGAATTGTCCTCGAAGGGCCAGTTGTAACTAAAATTAACCTTGTTAATCTTTGACATACGACAAATAATAGTTTCTGTATTTGATAATAGTATGTTTATTTAAGTGAAAATGACTGAATACACTTTGCATTAGTCTGAAAAATGACTTACTCTTTAAATTTGAGACAAATCATTTCATTAGGTTAAGACACCCAGATTGCTCCTGGCACTAATATCAAATTAACTTAAGCATTATAAGACCTTGAGGGCCGCATAAAATGATGTGGAGGGCCGCATCCGGCCCCCGGGCCTTGAGTTTGACACATGTGCTCTATAGAAATCCACCAGTGCATTATAAATATTACTAATAACTATTGTTGTTTTGCAGTCCGTCTTTTCTTCATGGAGCATTTCTCCTCCAGAACTTTTTTTTTGCCGCTCTCTCACTGCCCAAAAGAGGATCATCAGGATTTCAGTGATTTCAGCAGCATCAGCGTTGTCTTTATCTGGTTTTAATACCCCCTGCCTGAGTTTCTTGCGGCACTGGTTTGCTTTGCGATAAATGCAGTATTGAACCTGCTCATCGTCTGGTTTCTTGAACACTCGTATGCTTTTGTTGTCTACAATGACTTTTACAAACCCACGTACAAGTAGAACCGCTCCAACACAGCAGAGTCAGACAGTGACAGAGCAGATGACATAAGGAGCGGTAACAAATCCTGATGATGAGTGTTTAATGGTAAGCTGTAGCCTGAAAAACACCCTTCATGATAATAATACATTCTACAATAAAAAAACAGGAATGAAACCTCCTCCTGACTCTGTTCCGGTGAAAAGCGGATAATGAAGTGAAGTCATAATTAAAGTTGTTTATCATGTGTGAGCCTCGTGTTAAGCCTGATTCAAAACAACAGCAGCCCAATCACCAGCGCGTATCACGGAGCCAGAAACACGGATTATCACTCCTGCTCTTCATCATCATCATCATCATCACAGTCTCACTGCACAGACTCCAACATGGAGCCGCAAACACTGGAAACTGAACACGTCTGACCTGTTTTATGAAGAACACCAGGGTCTAGTGTCATATTCACACAATATAATATTTACCTAGGACCTTATGTAAATTGTAATAATTACAGACGTGAGTTTTTACTCTCGTGTGAATCATCCGTGCCTGTAAAAACGTCTGCAAAGTTTCCTCCGAAGTTTACCTCCTGTAAATGTCTGTACTTTCAATCAATTATTACTAATCACCACGGAGCATTCTCAAATGAAATTGTTTTGTTTTTTTCCTACAATTAAAAAGCTAAAAATTAAAAATCCATGACATGGAAGTACAACAACCCTGTTGTCGTAGCAACCAAAGGTCGAGAAGATGAATGTTTGAGGAAAGGTTTGGACAGAGCTGCAAAGTTTGGATGGAGGATCTGGACTCAAGCCACACAATGTGTCCTAAAGCCTCTGGTGTCGCTGTAGAAACAATCACTAAAAGTATTGGATCAAAAACCAATAAATAAATTAATTAACCAATTAATCAATTTCTCCTTTTTAAAATCAATTATTAAGTGTCTTAATAACCTGGTAGCCTGATACAAAAATATGATAAACAAGGTGTTAGAACTGGAGCTGGGACCAGAGGGAACTGCAGAGTGAAAAGGCTCTGGGTCAGTCGGCGTTCTCAGTCAAAGCTTCACATTTATGGAACTCTTTGCCTTTGAACTTTAAGTCACAATCAGAACTTGGACTTTTCTCCACAAAGCTCAAATGCAGCTTAAAGGGACTGTACCTGATGTTTGCATCCTAAAAATGTAAACAAACAGAAATAAATCATTTTAACCTTTTTCCTTCAGGCTACATGATTTCCTCACATAGCTAAAGCATTCTGAGCTTCAGAATTGTTCATCATGATGAGTTTTAATGTTTTTTCACAGCTTTTAACAGCGAGGTGAGTCACTATGCTAACAACAGTTAGCCACAATGCTAAAAACAAAAACAGAAAAAGCTGCACACAAACGGGATTTTATTAGACATAGACAGGACTTTGGGGACTAATTTCCACCTGATTAGATACATTAACAAGGCATCAGTGCTAGGGGGAAAGTGCTTTTAAGTTATCTTGTTGCAAAAAAATCGAGTACAGTCCCTTTAAGGAAAGGCAACAGTGTGAACACTAAACTGAGATGTAGAGTGGACAGAGACAGTTATTTTCTCTTTTTTAGATCTAAATGTCCTGTTCTTATTCTTTTACTAACTATTTGTAAATACTAACCTTTTAATTTGCACTTTGTAACTTCTGGGGGGTGAAAAGTCAACTTTATAATTCAATAGAAATAGAAAGATTCATTTTTTTTGTTGATAAACAAGTTTATGCCATAATGTGAGCAAATATAGCTATAGACGTTACTTTTCCACGGAAATGGAGGGCCTCCTCTTGTTGAAATAATGGTTCATTTTGTGGCCATGCAAGCTCACTCATGCACATTTGTATTATTTATTTAGTGTCACAAACATATCTAAACTAGTAAAACATGCTTTTATTCTTTTTTTTTTTGGCCAAGAAGTCACACGGTGTACCTTTAAAAGCTTAACCAGGGACAGGGGCTGCTTATAAACTAGCCAATGTTTAGATGTTTAGAAGCCTTGTGTACATGGACATGGGCTACTTCCTAGTAGCAATGTTTATTTGTACTGTCCCTGTCAAATAAATAATAAATATATACCGTAATTTCTGGGCTATAAGCCACTACTTTTTTCACAAACTTTGAACTCTGCGGCTTATACGGCAATGCAGCAAAATATTCACTTACTATTAACAAGTGCGGCCTATATATGCACTTTGTTGTTTTTCTTTTTAAATCTAGTTGGTGCGGCTTATATTCAGGCGCTCAATAGGGTGAAAAATATGGTATATATATATATAGATAGATAGATATAGATATAGATATAGATATAGATATAGATATAGATATAGATATAGATAGATATTAGGGCTGTCAAAGTTAACGCGTTAATCATGCGATTAATCATAAAAAATTAACACATTAATCATGAATTATCGCAGAGATTAATCACACTCGTTAATTTGACCGCTCAGTACGCGCTTCAGCGCGGAGGGAGCCTGTACTGCGCGGAGGGATACCTGGAAGGCGGCGGCGCAGGTTGTTATTAGGTCTGCGTAGTAGCTCAAGTGAACGCATACGCGGTGTAAAGATAATTGGGAGACTGCTACTGGTGCGCTCGCCTCGGCAGAACTCGGCGGAACATCCAGACGGGACTCTAGATAAAACGAAGGTAGTGTGCATATATTGCAATGATGAACTCTCCTTTAAACGAAGCGCAACAAGCTTGAAATACCACCTTAAAGAAATACCACCTTAAAACCAAACATGTGTTTGAGGCAGCGGCTGCAAGAGCGTTGCTACTAGACTAACTTGAGTTAACACCAAGCCGAGCACGACAATGTTAACAAAAGCATCACAGATAAGTTAAGCAACTCTTGCTTAATGGAGCCACAGCATGTAGACCCACTAACATCGTTAAAGACCAAGGGACACAAAATATCAATGATTATACATATGACCACAGGTGATCCCACATAGTTATCTTCCAGAGGAACAATCGCAACCAGAATAAACCAACTGTAGAGTGCAAATAATAATAATTGACATATTCAAGTAACAAACATTTGAATGTTAAGACATTCTAACAGTCATTTTCAAAATGTTGTGGTCTTTTATAGAATAACTTTAAAAGTCTGCAATCAAGAAATTAACTGCAATTAATCGTGATTAATCAAAATTTGAAAGTGTGATTAATCTGATTAAAAAAATTAATCGTTTGACAGCACTAATAGATATAGATATAGATATAGATATAGATATAGATATAGATATAGATAGATAGATAGATAGATAGATAGATAGATAGATAGATAGATAGATAGATAGATAGATAGATAGATAGATGTATATAGATATATTTTTGTTTGTTTGTTTGTTTGTTTTTTTGTTTTTTTTGTTTAATCGTCTATGGCTGTTTCATAAGAAATCCGAAGTTGTGGATGTGATTTTGAACAAAGACGCAACAACGTGACAAGGAGCTACATTTACACTGCCTCAGCTCAGGTTCAGGTTAATTCACATTAAATCAAACCGAAAACACGAGAAACACTCATTTCATGAATGAAGTAAATAGTTGTTGCCATAAATCATCTGTCGCCATTTATGGAAAGTCTGTAAAAATAAGAAAATCACAGACATCACAGCCTGTGACAAAAAACAGTACTTTTGATTGGAAAACTGGTTTCAAACACATGCACACAACAATACAAGAGTAATGTCAGAAGAGAAGGTTTCAAAAACACTAACATAACATCAACACACAAATTCAAATACGCAATCTCAACACCACAGTTTTAAGGACGCTCACCAGAGATAAATATCAGTAAATAAATAATAAAGATCGGTAATGAGACGCTTGTTGTGACGTGACAAAGCCTGGCGCGGCGCAGACTTCCTGATCCTGCAGAACTGTTTCTAATAGGATCTGATGGACTTAGTGAAAGGATGTTTATGTGGTTGACTAAAGCAGATTGAGTCCCAGCCTTATGTGGAAGAAGTAAAGAACACCCAAAGAAAACAGGATTTATTCAGAGGGATTTAGCCGCGGACACAACGGGCAGATGAGATGTTCTGTGCATGTATGGTGTTTAATGTTATGGTATCGTAGCTATTTATCTGTTTATTTATATATCTGTGGTCTCTGGACACATGTTACAGTGTCAAAGTACAAAAGGAAAGATTAAAACAATGTAAATACAATACTTTTGGCTATAATGATCATTCTCAGCCTTGTGTACAACGGAAGAAAGACAAAACATGAACTTTCAGAACATACACAGTAAAAGATAGTATTAAAATGACATACAGTACATAGGTTCACATGTCAAGTTTGGGATTTATAAAAAGGCTACTTGAAGACTACTTCTGCGGGTGGATCCACAAACTCTGGAGCTGGCTTACGGACAGAATGTGGAAGGAGATCAGTGTTTAGAAGAGAGCTTGAGGAGGTTTGTGATGACTTGAGTTCATATTTCCAATAAATATTTCAACTTTAATCTAATCACAACTACTTTGATGGGCAACATAGTCCCACAGAAACATGTATCTATACCAGACCGGGACCCTCAAAAGATCCATGGAATGAACTTGTGACCCCCACTGCAAAAGAAAATGAATGCCTGTATTAATTTTAAGTTGGAAAACCATTCAAATTGGGTTGAAATGTATATACTTTAGTAGTTTATTGCTTCATATGATTGTAGTTCAGACAAACATGCCGCTTTCACTTAACAAAACTGATTAAATACCAAGTCATAATTGTCTCTGTGCAGTTGGCTTGTTTTTGTTCAAAATAGTACAACCTCTACATACTTAAGCACTTCCTGTTTAATTCTCTTCAATGAGGTTTTCACTGCATCAGTTTAAAACAAATAAATCCTCTTTAGACCAGACAGTTGTGGTGAATGTTACAGAAAACATGATAAAGACTTTACATATCAGAGGAATATTTCACCAGAGAGACATGATTGTGTCTAAATGCTAGCGCTAACAGGAAATGGTCGTATGTGCAGAAGTTAGTGATTTTGAATGAATTGTAAAGTCTCGTCATTGTGTCCCTCTTTTGAATTTCCGTGAGTGTGATTGACAGATTAATTAGCCTGGGACACGCATCATCTCCCCAATGAAAACCAACATGGCTGCTTATGACGAAAAAAAATAGATGAAAAACAATGTAACAAATATCACATGGAAGTGAAAAACGTCGTTGATTTCTACACAATCCTTGCACAAAACAAAAAACTATTTTAAAAGTTACATTCAGGTGAAAAGCACAGTCTCAAGCTTCAGGAGACAGACGTCTGTCAGGCCGGTTCAGACCTGATCCAAACAGCTGCTCTCGTCCTGTTTTGTTGTTTTATTCAAAGAAGTTTCCCCAGCTAACTAGATGGACAGCGCCTCTTTATGCTTGGAGCGTGCGTAGCAGGGCGGAAAGTGACGTTGACCGATAAGTTTTGGTCGGTTCAGGTCTGTTTGTCTCCTGGAGCTTGAGACTGTGTTTTTCTCACCGTTTTTTCACCTGAATGTAACTTTTAGGGTTCGTATGGTCACATTTTATCCACAAATTTTGACTTAGCAGCAGAACTTTTGTTTTCACACACTGATAAACTCTTGTAGTTGGTGTTTTTTCAACCTGTTTCCAATGTCTGAGGCTATCATCGCTCGTGTTGATTAACAAAAATTACCTCTATAAAACAAAAAAGGATGCACCGAGCACGCGCAGTACAAACAGAATTATTTTTAAGCGGAATTTACGCTTATATGCTAAAGGAATCAAATAATTAGACTTTACAAGCGGAATAAACCACCCACTTACTTTAGAATTATAAGTTTAAATCTAAATAAACATTTTCATTAAGAATTAAGTGTTTACATTTTTCTTTTAAAGTGGAATACATTTATATTCAGAAATAAGTTATTTTTAATCAAAATTAAAGCTCTCATGTAAATACAAGAATAGAAAGATGTTTTGGGAACATTTTCTTTAGGTTCAACGGCTAAGTTTAAGTCTGAAGTTACAAAAATGTGTTGGTTTAGGTCTCTGCTTGGAGTTGGTTAAGATTAGGATTTTGTTAATATTGATAAATAATAACACATCTTTATACCCACCTTAGAAATGAACTGGGACTGCAAATTGTCAACTTTTTTTGTCAATTTCTTCATAATTTGCGTCTTGACTAAAACTATTCTAAACATTT
Source organism: Mugilogobius chulae (assembly GCA_038363315.1). Taxonomy (NCBI): domain Eukaryota; kingdom Metazoa; phylum Chordata; class Actinopteri; order Gobiiformes; family Gobiidae; genus Mugilogobius; species Mugilogobius chulae. The sequence continues at coordinate 8,522,618 of CM076415.1, read as the reverse complement.
ACCACAAATTTCACACCAAACTAAGTCAGAATCATAGAAAGGTGATAATCTGTCCTGCTGGTTATAAATCATTAGTTGGTGTTGTTCAGAGACAGGTGGGTGTGTGTCTGATCGATGCTGACCTCTGACCTCTCTGCTGCTGCTGCTCTGGTGTTGATGGACGACGCGTTAGAAAAATGAAGCTGCCTCTTTCTCTCACATTTTGGATTTGCGCGGCGCCAGAGGAGGTGAGCCGGGTTAAGATCCTTAGCTCTGGCCTTCGCTAAACCCTTTTGGAGCTGCTCCTTATTAATCTGTCTCCCACAGCCAAGACATTAGCACCGCGCTTAGGCCGGTTTAGCGCCGCTAGCTAACGCCCCGCCGGATCTGTGACAGTGCAGTGTGGACGCAAACACAAGCAGGGTTTTTCCACCAGTACACACTTGGCCCTGCTCTGCTCGGCGAGGCTTGGCTCTTTGGCTGATGCTTGGACCAGGTACTTTCATAGTCTCTGCTTCTCACTGGGACAAAACAACAAGAGTAGATACTAAATGTGACGTACACAGAGCGTAGTGTGAGTGAAAGGTTTCTGATGAGAGATGCCATTGGCCAGAAGCTGCAAAGGATGAATGTTAATCCACTTTTGATTTTGTGGGTGCTCTCTTTCCTATCAGAGCGAGAGCAAGTGGTGAGATCAACAACCACTTTAGTTCAGTCAGATCCATCTCAACAGGAAGTCCTCAAGGTTCTGTGATCTCTCCTGTTCTTTTCACATTATAAACAAACGACTGTAAAAAGTGGCAAACCGGACCTACAATAATTGAAATAGCGCAGATGACAGTTATATTGACAAAGCAATGGCAGAGGGGCTCGTCCAGCAGGAACTTTTCTGGCGGTTAAGAAACCACATGGATTAAACTTCTAAAACCAAAGAATGGTTTTATACTTTGGTCTGCTCCTGTGACTTCCATCACTTCAATTAGATGGCCAGTCATTGAAAGGTGGAGGAGTAAAATATTTAGGGAACTCATTGATCATAAAATGACATTTAAAGCAATCGATCAATTTCAGAAGTGTCAGCAACTTATTTCTCGAAGCTGAAAGGCTGCAGGTGAACAGATCAATTCTCCAGTTGTTTTATAACAGCTTATCTTGTCCTCTTTAACGTTCAGCATCCTGGCCTGGTTTGGTTCTGTGAGTGAGATGACTAAGAGCCCCTACAAAAGATCAGCAGGATGAGCGAAAAAATTATCGGTGCATGCGCCACAAGTTCATCTTGGAACAGTTTTTCAATCACTGGCACTGAAAAAGGCTTCTCTAATCTGCTCAGACACCACTCACAGCCTCCATGATCAGTACAGACTGCTCCATCTGGAAGAAGGTTTGCCTCCCTCGTCTTAAAAACCAAACGGGCAATGTCTTCCTTTGTGCCAAATCAATTAGACTTTTAAATAGCAATGATTTACTAATCATCTTTGGTTGATTTATTTTTGTCTTAACTTTTTAATCCTTTATTTTATTATTTTTAATAGTATTGCATATTTTAAGTGTGTTTGACCTGTTTGGGTTGTGTTTGTGAGTGTCAGACCACGAGTGAATTCCCTAACGGGAAAAATAAAGTTCTTTGAATTTGAATTTGAATTGAAAATCTTTAAGGAAAACTTTATTACAAACACGTCGCTTTAGCTTCACATTTCATGAGCATCTTTTATCATTAGTGACAACCTGGATATACCAAACACCTTTTATTATAAATACAATGCAGTGTCTGGCCAGGGCAATAGGGTCTAAAATGTTTATCATGGTATAAAAGAAAACATCTGCGGTAAGATATAGTTGACAAAAACCTAAGGCTGGAGTTATCATCGTAATAATGTATTTCAGTTATTCAAAAATCAGAAAGCTTTATTGTCTTCAACATGTTCACGAAATGCATTCATACAATCAACATTTAAAAGGTTAATAATTAGGTATTTTAGTTACAGTGTAAGTTCCCCTTTCAGACGCCATGTTTTCATCTCATTTTATTGTGTTTTAGCCTCTGCAGAGCCCTAAGTCTGGGCAAAGGTTTCTTGTTTAGATTTTAGAGATCAGATAAAAAGAGTTGCCAAGTCTGCATCTGAATAAGAACTTTGGGCTTCTTTAATTGGAAAGTTGCTTATGAATTTTGACAGTCAAACATTGTGAATTTTAGCCATTTTTAAGTTTGATCCACAAATATGAAGTACAAAATTAAGTCGTTATTAATGATAGGATAGTTTGTTTTGGCTTTTTTTAAAGGCTTGTTATTAATCTGTGAAAATCTGGGAATTATTCAAAATGTATGTTTGCCTCAGTTGCAAAATTTGGTGTTGTACGAGTGCAATCATATCACAATATTCTAAATTTCAACTTTTCCACATAAATATTGCAATATGTAATATACGGTATGATATTGCACGGCCCTACAGTCGTCCCTGGTTTATTGTTGTGGTTGCCTGCAAAAGGCGCAATACGCAAAGTTCAATCTTGTTAAACAAGCAAAAGTCTGGTGGGTCGAGTCTGGTGGGTCGAGTCTAAACTCATGTTCAAACGCTCTTATACTTTAGCTTCAAGTGACGTGAGCGTGAGTCCAATAAGCCTCATCTAAAGCATGTTCTGTTTAACAAACTAAGACACAACTTATGGGTTTTGACCATAAACTACAAAAAGTTAGAAAAAGGCAAGAGAGAAGTAGAAAAAACGTGGCGTTCTGTGCAGCCATAAATACATTTGAACCACACAAATGATGCTCAGTGTGAACAGATTTATCATCGTAAACAACGAGAGCAAAGAGTCAGATCCTCACCTGATTCCCGCGCATAGTAAATAGTATATAAAAAAAACATGCAATATTGCACACACAAATAATTGTTAAAACAACAGGGCTGCGAAAGGTGAACCGCGTTATAGTGAGGTACAACTGTACAACATGTAGTTGTAAAACTGTAATTTGGGTCTTTAAAAATAGTAAGATCAAGTCAGTGCGCTGTGATCCAGCTGCGCACAGAGTAGACACAACTCCTCACAACTCTTACTACGCGATGAAGAGTGTCTGTTTTTTGTAACAGTTAGTAGCGTCTTGGAAGAGGTTGATAGCTTCATCTGTAAAAGTTACGAGTTTGTTGTTTCTCTGCAGGTCAATACGACTGATTTCAGCGCTCAGACTTGCAGAGATTTTCTGAAAAAGTCCCGTGCACAATCTAACATCTTTTTGATTTCCTTTTACTGTAATGAGACCTGCTTACATGTGTTTTTGTGAGTTTTTCTTTGATAAAGTTACCGAACGTTATCCATTGATCATAAACTGAAGGCCTCTTATCTTCATATTCTGTTACATCTCGTCATTAGCGTGAATGTTAAACCGTGTGAAGAATCCCTCTGAGGTGAGCGTCCTGATCCAGAGTAATCCTGTTTCTGTGGGACCTCCTGTGGTTTTAGGTTCTGTCAGTGTGAAAAGGCTGAAGCACAGACAATAGGCCCAGCTCTGACTGTAAGACTCTTACAGTGAAGATAATCCACACAGATCCGGACTTATGTCGCCCTGCACGGCTCCGAGGTGTCACTGCAGAACTACTCACTGAAGGGGTTTGTGTTTCTGTTCTTCAGTAAAGACAGACTCAAGCAAAAACATCAATGGTCATGATTATATAAACATTTCATAAATTTTTCACAGCCAGAACAATACCCTGAGTGTGCACGATCACCGCTCCTCACTCAGTGACAGCAGCAGCCCTGGAGCTGCTCAACAGAAACGATTCGTCTAAACACCTGGCACCTCAACCTCCAACCATCAACAAGTGTTCTGTAACCTGCTTGATAAGAAAACCACACAAACATGGGGAGAAACATATAAGCTCTACACAGAAAAGGCCCGGGCCGTGTGGGAGTCAAGAAATTCCGACTAAATCCCAAATTTCAAGGTGGTATGAAGGATTTTCCAAGAAAAGACCAAACCAGTTTGCTGTTTTTCAAATGATAAACCACTGCTTACTGGGCCAGTGAAATACTCGAAACCAATCTTGGTTTAAGACCAGTCTTGAAATAGCTTTTGTTAACGTCTTGGTCTTGTCACAGACTCGAGCACATTTGGACTCAATCTTGTCTTGTCTCTCGAGGGTGTTTGGACTCGGTCTTGTCTTGGGCTTGGTTTTATCTTGTACTTGGTCTTAGACTCCGTCTTGTCTTAGACACAGAAACTACATTTCATACCACCACGCTCTGCTAAATATCCACCAGGAGCTCAGTGACCTGTCCTAGGCACAGTTTGTACTTTGTATCTTGATTTGGTCTCGATGGACAGTGGTCTTGGTCTTGGTCTTGACCCTCAGAGGACTTGGACTTGTCCCGGTCATGGGACTCTGTAGTCTGGGAAAGGTCTTTGTCTCAATTAGTGTGGCCTTGACTTCTACACAACTTATCAACGATAGATTTCAATGACAAGTTAACATATATAACGAAGTACCTTGTTTTCATTTGGTGAGTATTTTGCTGGTGTTTGTGGCAGAAGAAAATTAGGAAACGTGGTTGGACAGATGGAATACTTTTCAAACTTTATTCTGTGGTTTTACACACTTCAAACAGACGTGGCTACGCACTTGGTGCAGATTGAGTCTTACTTGAAACTTGAACTGGGTCTCAGGCCTGGACTTGGATTGTGTCTCAAACTGTGTCTTAGCCTCAGTCTGGAATTTGGACAGGCTCAGAGAGACGATGGCTTTGACACTGACGATGATGGTGACTTTGACGTTGGTGTTTATGTTGACGATGACTTTGACGTTGGCAATGACAATGATGGTGACATTGAGGTTAGCAATGACAATGATGGTGACTATGACGTTGGCAATGACAATGATGGTGACTTTGACGTTGGCAATGACAATGATGGTGACTATGAAGTTGGCAATGACAATGATGGTGACTATGAAGTTGGCAATGACAATGATGGTGACTTTGAGGTTGGCAATGACAATGATGGTGACTATGAAGTTGGCAATGACAATGATGGTGACTATGAAGTTGGCAATGACAATGATGGTGACTATGAAGTTGTCAATGACAATGATGGTGACTATGAAGTTGGCAATGACAATGATGGTGACTATGAAGTTGGCAATGACAATGATGGTGACTATGACGTTGGCAATGACAATGGTGACTTTGACGTTGGCAATGACAATGATGGTGACTATGAAGTTGGCAATGACAATGATGGTGACTATGACGTTGGCAATGACAATGATGGTGACTTTGACGTTGGCAATGACAATGATGGTGACTATGACGGCGGTGACGTACACGATAACGTGTGCAATAATGTTGACGATGACTGTGGCGTTGGCGATGACGTGGACGATGACTTTAATGTTGTCGTTGATGATGACTTTGACGATTACTTTGACGCTGACGTGACGATGACGATGTTGACGATTACTTTGACATTGGCGATGTTGATGACTTTGACGTTGACAATTACTTTGACGTTGGCGATTTTGATGACTTTGACGTTGACGATTACTTTGACATTGACAATTACTTTGACGTTGGCGATGACGTTCGATGGTTTTGACGTTGGCAATGACGTTGACGATTATTTTGACGTTGACGATTACTTTGACATTGACAATTACTTTGACGTTGGCGATGACGTTCGATGGTTTTGACGTTGGCAATGACGTTGACGATTATTTTGACGTTGACGATTACTTTGACATTGACAATTACTTTGACGTTGGCGATGACGTTTGATGGTTTTGACGTTGGCAATAACGTTGACGATTATTTTGACATTGACGATGACGTAGACGATTGATTGACATTGGCAATGATGTGGATAATGAACGAAACACTTGAGGAAACACTCGCATGGAAAAGAATAAATAATTTAATAGTTACACCCTTTTCGCAAAATTGCATTTTTTTCATACATTTGGCTCAAACTTATAAAGTCTTGTGCAAAAGTGCAATGGAAACACCACTTTAGCTGAGTGAGTGTGCAGTGTCTTATGATGATGTTAAGTTACTGAGCTGTTTTTAGTTCCACTGCAGACTGGTTCTCCTCTCGTAGTTGTTGATTGATTGTTTTATCGACGGACTGATGGTTTTGGACAGAAGAATGTTTGAGTGTCTGTGGTGTTGAAGTCTTCATCTGTGACATTCCACATTCTCAGCCTGTGTCCAGTTTAAAGCCCAGATAATCTGCTGCTGAAAACCGCACGGCTCTGATTTAAGTGTGAAAGAGACGCTGGGACCTGGGCCTGTCGAGACCAAAGAGAGCTGAGGGGGACTTGGGCCTGTCGAGACCAAAGAGAGCTGAGGAGGGACCTGGGCCTGTCGAGACCAAAGAGAGCTGAGGAGGGACCTGGGCCTGTCAAGACCAGAGAGAGCTGAGGGGGGACCTGGGCCTGTCGAGACCAAAGAGAGCTGAGGAGGGACCTGGGCCTGTCGAGACCAAAGAGCTGATGAGGGACCTGGGCCTGTCGAGACCAGAGAGATCAGGGGCGAGAGCAAGAGAGAGGCAGGGGTGAGATACTATCCTTTCCCCTCTGAGCCTACAAGATGACGTAGGTAGATCTCTAAGCTTTTCTTTTGAGTCCATAAATCATCCAGACATGTTTGAATCATTTCTGCAGTGTCAGCATATCAGGCAAGATCGCACTGATAATTCCCTTGTGTTATTTCCTTTGCAACCAGTATATAAAGCAGTATATATATTTGAGCTTTGTGACACTTTTTTGTTCTCTTGTTCAGGATCATGTTTGAAGGACATAAGCTACGAAAATCATGCATCATATTTCTCTTTTTAAAGGAAATCACATATTACATATTTCCATATAATAAGGCCGCTCTTTCTCATTCATACAGGCCTTGTTTTAGCCTTGTTTGTTCTGTTTAGGCCTGTTTTTGTTTTGTTTTAGTTGTTTTAGTCATGTTTTTAGTCCTGGTTTAGTTCTGTTTTGGCCTGTTTTAATCCTTGTTCTAGTCATGTTTTAGTCCTGTTATTAGTCATACATTAGTCCTTGTTTTAGTTTTCATCTTTTTGTAACCCTGTTTGAGTGCTCTTGTAGCCCTGCTTTAGTCCCGACCTGTTTAAGCCCTGTTTTCATTCTGTTGTAGCCCAGTTTTAGAGCTATATTTTAGCGCTGCTTTAGTCCATTTGTAGACCTGTTTTTGTCCAGTTTTAGCTCTGTTGTAGCCTTGTTTAGGGCTGCTTAAGTCCAGATGTAGTCCTATTTTAGTAGTGCCCTGTTTTAATCCTGTCGTAGACCTGTTTAGTGCAGTTTTAGCTCTGTTGTAGACCTGTTATAGCCCTGTTTTCATTCTGTTTTAGGCCTGTTTTAGTGCAGCTTTAGCTCTGTTGTAGACCCTCTTTTATCGCTGCTTTAGTCCAGTTGTTGACCTGTTTAGTTCTGTTTCAACCCTGTTTTCATTCTGTTTTTGTCCTGTTTTCATTCTGTTTCAGACCTGTTTTAGTCCTGCTTTCATCTTTTTGTAGCCCTGTTTTAGTTCTCGTTTAGCCCTGCTTTTGTTCAGTTGTAGACTTGCTTTAGTCCACTTGTAGACCTGTTTTAGCCCCGCTTTAGTCCGGTTGTAGACCTGTTTCACCCCGGGTTACAGACCTGCTCTGACACTGTTTCGATGTCAGGAGAAGTCGAGTTGTAAAGCGTCCGAGCCGTGAAATGTGTTTTATTGAGGCCTAATCCTGGATCTGGCCTGGCTCCTGTTCAGAGACGGGCTGGATTTGTGGAGGGAGGGTTTAGGGGGGGTGTAGGAGAGAGAGAGGGGGATGAGGGGGGTGTAAGGGTGGAGGAGGAGGAGAAGGAGGGGCGTGGATAATTGTACAAATTTGCACAGCGGGGGAGACGGCACACGCTCAGTGGGATTCCTGATTTATGGAGCTGCTCAGACACTGGGATGGACACACTTTAGGCAGGAATGTGTCAACTTTATCACCCCAGTAAAGAACATTTCATTGACTCAAGCTTTTATTATTGTGTCAAGTTTTAGCAATATAAACTTTTTCTCTTTTGAACAGGAAAACTTGAGAAATAATTGTTATTTATAATCTTCACCAAGCCCTGAATTGTAAAAACACAAGTTGTAATTTGATAGAAACACTTGAAATTAAAAGTAGAGGACTTGGGACTTGACTTGCGACCCCACTCTTTTTTTTCACCTTCCCTCTCTTTCTGTCTCTCTTTCCTTCTATCTGCCGCTCTCTCTTCTCTCTCCCTCTTGCTCTTTATTCCTTCTTTCTTTCTCCTTTTTTATTCTCTCTCCTATTCTCTCTTTGCCTTAATTTCTTTTTTCTCCTCTTTCCTTTTTCCTCTCTCTCTTTCTTTGTTTTTCTCTCCCCTCTTCTTTCTATTTCTTTTTTCTTTCCCTTCATTCCCTCTCTCTTAACCCCCCTCTCTCTTTTCACACCCCTCTTTCTTTCTACCTCTTTCTCTCTCCCCTCTTCATTCACTCATTTTCTCTCTTAATTCTTTTTCTCTTTCTTTCACTCTTTCCCTTCATTTCCTCTTTCTCGCTCTCTCTTTTTTGCTTCTCTCTTTCTTTTTGTCTTTCTTTCTCTTCCTTCATTTTTTCTCACTCTTCACCATGCTTCTCTATTGCTCTCCCTCTTGCTCTCCATTCCCTCTTTTCTCTCTCTCTCTTTCTTTTTCTCTCTCTTCATTTCCGCTTTCTCTCTCTTCCTTCCCTCTCTCCTCTTCTACTCCTCTCTCTCTTTCTATCGGCCTCTCTTTTTACTTCTTTCTTTTTTCTTTCTCTCTCTCCCTTCATTTCCTCTCTCTTTACCCCCCTTGCTTTTCATTCTCTCTCTCTCTTCCCCCTTCTCTCTTTCTTTCCTTCTCTCTTTCCCTTCATTTCCTCTCTCTTCACCCCCCCTCTCTCTTGCTCTGTCTCTTCCCCTAACTCCCCTTTCTTTTTTTCTCCTCTTTCCTTCTCTCCACTCTCCCTAAATTAGCCAATATTCCTTGCGTTTCCAAATCTAGATCTGTTCCACGTGATTCCTGAGTCGGAGGAAATCTCTGCACTCGGACTTAAACAGAAACACCTGGAGCAGCACTTTCTTTACTTTCCCTCCGCTTCTGCTGCTTCCTGCGCGAGCTGGAGCGAATCGTGCGTGCAGATCTGGCAGCCGCGCTAACGTCACGGCCACGTTAGCATCAGCAGCAGCAGATCTGGCAGCGGCGCTAACGTCACGGCCACGCTAGCCTCGATAGCCCGGCGGTGTTAGCCTGAGTGTGTTTGTGGGACGTCCCGGGAGGAAAAGGGGCTCGTTGGGTTTGAAATGATGAGTGAATGAGCTCCGAGCAAACAAAACTCTGCAGAGGCCCAGTCCAAGTCCTGGATCTGAACTGGGTTTTGAGTTTTGAGAGAAAAGAACAAGGTCCACCACCTGATGCTGCAGGGTTTTTGCAAAGGGCTGTATGCAGGTGATGGAGGGCAGGATCGCAGTAATAAAATAAAATGCTAGTCACTTTCTTTTATACTTAACTCATTGTTTGCTCCCAGAAATAACAATCCTAGACAGTGTGGGTGGAGCCTGATGAGAACTGTGTGGAAACAAGTGCTTGAGCCTATCACAGACAGTTGTGTCTGTGTCCTGGTGCAGCATCAGTTCAAACTCAAACATGTTCCTGACTCAAAATCAGCTTTAGGCTTTAAAAAACCAAACTGGAAACCCAATTGAGAGAGTCATGTGAGGCTCATTCTGCTTTCTGATTGGATAATCCTCTTGAGAACCAAAACACCAAATATAAACACTGTACAAATGAACATCATGGCCATTGCTTTTTAAAGGGACTGTACCTGATTTTTGCATCCTAAAAATGTAAACAAACAGAAATAATTAATTTTAACCTTTTTCCTTCAGGCTACATGATTTCCTCACGTAGCTAATGCATTCTGAGCTTCAGAATTGTTCATCGTGATGAGTTTTAATGTTTTTTCACAGCTTTTAGCAGCGAGGTGAGTCACTATGCTAACAACAGTTAGCCACAATGCTAAAAACAAAAACAGAAAAAGCTGCACACAAACGGGATTTTATTAGACACAGACAGGACTTTGGGGACTAATTTCCACCTGAATAGATACATTAACAAGGCATCAGTGCATAAGTTATCTTGTTGCAAAAAATCGAGTACAGTCCCTTTAAATAAAGAATAACTCAAATTTACAATGACTTTCAGTAAAAATAATCGTATATTTGGACATGTTGACTTTGTGGCTTTGAACACATCGAGGGTAATTATGACATCAAAACCTTACATATGGTTCCTTTAAGGTTAAAGTTAGGTATTTCCATAAGAGTGCCAAAGGCCAAATAAAAACAGACCGAGGACCACATCTGGGTTATGGACCACAGTTTGACATTATGTTTCTACATATAATTTTCTTCTACAATCAGAAGCCTTTTCCGTTTATGGTTTACGGTTCTTTGTTTTTAATGCTAGTTTGTTGCTGTAAAAAAAGAGCCTCTGAATATATCTGTAAATCTTGAAGAGACAGGAAAGAGGGGGGGGGGGGGGGGCATCCTCCCCCAGATTTTTTTATTTTTTATTTTATTTTTTTTTCTATAGAAAATACAGCAGATGCAGTCTTATACAATCTGTTTGCCCTATGCATCGCCCAGTTTCATTTCCCTTCAGAAAGTGTGGGATTTTTTTTACAAGCATCATCTCCACCACACCTGATGTGAGAAGCACCTTTAAAAATAGCAAACTCGTAGTATGATTATTTAGATTTTTCTTTTTGATATGATTAAAATAATGGTATTTTAATGTATTATTTGTTTATGATTAACTTGATTCCTGAGCCTTTACATTCAGACTGGGCTTTGTTCTATTATCAGACACGTTTGCTGTTTATTTAGTATATAGGCTATATACTTGATAGTGTCATTATTTCCATCTCCAATGAGAAAAGAAGGGGGCGGGGCTTAGCTTGCAAGAGGGGGAAGGGGCGGGGCTTAAAATATCGATTCTTGTTCAAACGAGTATTGAGTATCGATACCAGTTTTTGTATTGATTAATATCGGGGAATAAATTTTTTGGACAACCCTATAGTCTGTACTGCCTCTAAGAACAAAATCACTCTAACCCTGCTCACGATATCTTCCTAAAGTCTTTCTGAGGAGGTCGTCCAGGCTAATCAATTTGTAAAAACCTCATTCATTAATCCAACAAAAAAGCAAGTGTTGATGACAAGTGTTACTAGTTTAGTTTGTATTTAACCATAAAGGTTTTCAACTCTTGAGTCGAGCGTTGTGTATCTGTTGTTCTTCGGAGCATCTGGTAAAGTTTGTGGTTTGACTGAGTCACTTTAACTCAATCTGTGTGTTTACATGTGTCTGTCCCTGCGCTGTTCAGGGACAAAAGGATCTCACATGGAAAATATCTGCAGCCACTTTGGAAAAACGGATTCTGTATTCTGCTTTCCATCCTCTTTTTACGCAGTCCTACACTTCAGGACATATTGTTAGAAAAGCCAGCGATCTCTGATTGTTTCATTAACATTTGTCGATTCTTTTTAAACCGGTTACAGAATAAAAGACAGAGCAGAGCAATAAACCTCAGACTGAGCCATCTTTGTGAAAAGTTTAAACACAAAGCACACAGGCACAGGACATACGTAGGCCTAATATGACAGACTCACCATCATCAGTCTGTGAGAAAAGGACTAATATATTCTCCTTGCTTTGCCTGCTGTGTCTCCCCTTCTCCCGGCTGCAGACTGTGGCTTTAAGTTTCATTTCTTCACACGTAAATAGTGTTAAGAGATGCCACAATACATTAGTGAAGGTGATGTGGCACTAAAACCTTATATTTTCAAAGATGATCAAGTTTGTTTTATGCAGAGAATATTTTGTGTGTCTAAAGTCTGAGGCAGTCAAACTTTTCATTCATTACAAACTCATCATTCACCATTACCCATGATGCCTCAGTGGTTCCTCAGTGCAGCTGTGTGGCCTGTATTTCCCATGATGCTTCAGTGCCTGTTCAGAGCAGAATGACTGGTGTTAGTTTTGGCTCCTGTTTGCAAAACCCCTGTCCCATGTCCTCTCTCTCTCCTCACTGTTTCTGTGTAAAGTCATCCTCTCCTTCTCTCTCATTCTCGTGCTCTCCCCCCCCCCCCCCCTTATTTTCTCTTTCTGTCTCTTCTCTCTCTCTCCCCCTCTCTCTTCTCTCTCACTCTCTCTCTTTCTCTCTCTTCCTGCTCTTCTCTTCACTTTTGTTCAGTCTCCCTCTCTTCTCTCTCTCCCCTTCTCTTCTCTCTCTCCTCCTCCCTCTCTCCTCTTTCTCTCTCTCCTCTTTCTCCCCTCTTCTCTCTCTATTCTCTCCCCCCTCTCCCTCTCTTCTCTCTATCCCTCTCTCTCTCTTCTCTCTTCTCTTCCCTCTCTCTTCTCTCTCTCCCTCTTCTCTTTTTATTCTCTCTCCCCCTCTCTTCTCTCTCTCTCCCCCCTTCTCTCTCTCTCCCTCCTTCCCTCTCTTCTCTCTCTCTCTCTCTCTCTCTTCTCTCTCTCTCTCTCTCTCTCTCTCCTTCTCTCTCTCTAAAGTCTGTCCAGTGCAGTAGTTGGTTTTGGCCTCTCTTCTCTCCCCCTCTCTTCCCTCTCTCCTCTTTCTCTCTCTCTCTTCCCCTCTCCCTCAGTGCAGTAGTTGGTTTTGGCCTCTCTCTCTCTCTCTCTCTCCCTCTCTTCCCTCTCTCCTCTCTCTCTCTCCCTCTCTTCTCTACTTTTTTCTCTCTCTTCTCTTCCCTCTCTCCTTCTGTCCAGTGCAGTAGTTGGTTTTGACCTCTCTCTCTCTCTCCCTCTCTCCTCTCTCTCTCCCCTTATCCCTCTCTTTTCTCTGTCCAGTGCAGTAGTTGGTTTTGGCCTCTCTCTCTCCCTCTCTCTCTCCCCCCTCCCTCCCTCTCTCTCTTTTCTCTCCCTCAATGCAGTAGTTGGTTTTGGCCTCCCTCTCTCTCTCTCTCTCTTCTCTCTCTCCCTCTCTCTTCTCTCTCCTCTCTCTCTCTCTCTTTTCTCTGTCCAGTGCAGTAGTTGGTTTTGGCCTCTCTCTCTTTCTCTCCCTCCCTCTCTCTCTCTCTCCCTCTTCTCCTTCTGTCCAGAGCAGTAGTTGGTTTTGGCCTCTCTCTCTCTCCCTCTCCCCCCCCCCCCCTCCCCTCTTTTCCCTCTCTCCTCTCTCTCCCCCCTTCTCTCTTCTCTCTCTTTTCTCTCCCTCAGTGCAGTAGTTGGTTTTGGCCGGACTTTAAAGCTTCCTTAAACAGTCTGATTACACTCACACATGTGTCCCGTCTCTTTCAAGTGCCGCAGACGGGACATACCTGCGTCGTCCTATCGGCCTCTTCTCATCTTTTACACAGGAACCCAGCGCTACATCAACTCTTTCTGCTTCTCTGAGCCGTGTGTGTCGACTTTAAACACGTCAAAGAGGAAATGTTGGGTTTAGTAGACAAGGTGCAGAAGCAGTAAGGCTGGGTTTCTTTTTTATGTTAATCTCAGTTTTTATTTTGAAATGGCCTCACAATTCCAAAACACATACACAAATGTTAAACACACATTTCCAAAAACATTCCATAATTCAAAAACACCTACACCAAATTAAAAAAATGTACAAACTTCACAAACATAAATTAAAGAAAAATACACAAAATTCAAAAACACAAATTCTACAACTTTTACAAAATTCACAAACATAAATTTCCTCAAAAAATACAAAAACACATGCACACATTTTTAAAAATCTACAAAATTAAAAAAAAAAAAACATGTACACGAATTCCAAAACAAAATAACAAAACAAAAAAACACAAGTCCCAAAATATGGACAAAATACACAAATTCCGAAAATCTTACAAAATTTGAAAACTTGTACAAAAGTTTTTTTTTAAATCTGAAAAAAAAAAAAAAATGAACAAAAATTCCCAAAAGGTCTCAAAATGTAAAAAAACTGACGCATACAAATAAAAAAATACAAAATTCAAAAACATGTACAGACTCCAAAAAGTTACTAATTTCACAAGCATAAATTTTGAAAAAAAAAATACAACATTCAAAAAACATACACAAATTCCAAAAAATTTACTAAATTCAAAACAAGTTCACTAATTCCAGATAAAATTGAATATTCTAAAAGCATGTACACAAAATCCAAATTTTTTACAAAATTTCAAAAATGTGTACACTAATTCCCCAAAAAATACAAAATTAAAAACACGTACAAACGATTTTTAAAAATTTGCAAAAGTCAAAACACGTCCAGTAATTTAAAAAATGTTGCAAAATTTCAAAAAATATGTATTAAAAATTTAAAAATAATGATAATATTTCAAAAATACAATTATAAAGAATTTGAGAAAATTTAAAAAATACGTGTACAAATTAAAACATATAAAACATGTATACAGGCTCTAAAAAAATACAAATTTCACAAGCATAAAAAAATGACAACATTCTAAAAGACATGCTCAAATTTTAAAAATCTACAAATATCCAAAAAACATATACACAAATTCCAAAAAATTGTACAAACTCCACAAACATAAATAAAAAAATACAAAACTCTAAAACGTACACAATAAAAAAAAAATCTACAAAATAAAAAAACTTTCACAAATCACAAAAAAATTACAAAGTGCACAAACATAAATAAAATAAAATAATTCAAAAACATATGCAAAAGATGAACTGTGATCAGCTTTATTGAGTTTTATTTTTGAGTTGTTTTTTTATTGTGTGTGTTTTCAGAGCTACATTACTTCATTTCTCAGACTTTCTGCTTCTGCTAGTGTGACGTGTAATTTAACGTGTAATCTGCGTTATGTGTGTCACTCATTTCATTTCTGGTTTTGTCCTCTGACGGAGCGGCCGTGACAGTCTGCGCAGCTAATGTTGTTAGCCTTAGCCCCGCCCCCTGCTGCTGTCAATAACACTGAGGCCTCAGCCGAGCTCGATGGGACGTGACAGTTTAACAGCGACAGGAACGGCACAGACAGGATGAGTTTTTATTATCACAGACTACAGTGAACATATATATTTCTGATTAGACTGAACATTTCTCTTATTTTCACTCAGTTTGTCTGTTTTGATGAGATTTATTACTGGCTGTGTGCACGGAATGTCAGTCGGTTTGTGTTTGTTCAAAATAGCTAACTTCTGTACATACAGTGCCATAGACATATAATTAGTAGAGGCACAGTTCGACTCTGATGCTATCGAACACTTAGCATCTGAGCTAGTCCGGTAAGATACTTTTTATTTCACTTCCGGCAAGATGGCGCTCTGAGCAGCACAACTTTTCCCGGGCTCTTACTTTTATCCCTCAAAAGTTGAACCAAAACGGACTAAAGTTTCATTTTGTTACCCCAGAAAAAAGATAATAACATTGAACATCTGTTGTCTTGATGACTTCCTTGGATCACGACTACAGTCAGGTTATGTCGAGCGAAAAAACAACCGGCGGGGGTAAGCGGAGCGCCCCACCAACTACTCCGAACAAACAACAGCCAGCAGCAGCTACGAAAAAGACCAGGTCAGACGGTGAGAAGTCCTCCGAGGAATCTGCAACCAAGCAAATCCTTGATGGAATAACTAAATTATCCGAGAGATTCGATGTACAAGAAGAAAGGATGAACCAAATCTCAGACAAGTTGGAAAAAAACTGCACTCTGGTAACGAAGCTTACAGCCGATGTAACGGAATACAAAATTAAAACTGTGAAGTTGGAACAACAACTTGCAAAACTGAATGAAGAGGTCACTGCCACAAAAGAAAAATGCAAAGAACAGGAGAGGTATAAACGACGATGGAATCTGCGCATCAAAGGGCTCAAAGAAAAGGAAAAAGAAGACGTGAGAGGCATCGTCATTTCCCTTCTCTCCCAGATTGCTCCCGGTGTGCCGTGGGACGTGCGCGACATGGTGGATTCTGTTCACCGCATCGGAAGGAGAGAGTCACAACAAAGCAGGCAAGTGATCATCCAGTTTGTGAAACGAGAGTGCAGAAACGAAATATGGAGGCTCACTAAAAACTGTGACGTGTGCAAGAGAGAAGGCATTCGTTTTGCTGAAGATATGATTCCAGAGGACCGAGAGACGAGGAAGCTGCTGTGGCCGAAGATTAAGGAGGCAAGAGATCAAAACAAGAGAGCGTACTTCCGAGGGCCATTCGGATTCATTGAGAACGTCCAAGTTTTCCCATAATTAATAAAAAAAAAAATCTAAAATGGGTAGTAACTCAATGAGACACAAACTATGTTAGAGGGTTCCTATTATTTCTCACTAAGCGAGGTACTTAGTGCAAGTTTACACTTTTTGTGTGTTCATATATGTTAATAAGTTCAAAACTTTCATTTATCACTTTAAATACAAGAGGACTTAAAGACAATACAAAACGAAAAGCTTTATTTTTATTTTGTAAGGGACAAAAGGCACAGTGTATTTTCTTACAAGAGACTCATTCCACTGAAGAGGACAGGACATTCTGGAAAAACCAATGGGGAGACAGCATGTTATTGAGTCATGGGACAAGCAAATCCGCAGGTGTGGCGATATGCTTCAATAACTGTCCTGGGAAGGTAATAGAACATGTAGCAGACACTGATGGGCATTGGATTGTAGCAGTTTTAAATTTAGAAGGATTTTTTTTTATACTTGTAAATCTCTATGGGTACAACTCTGAAGTTAAAAACAGGGGTTTGTTGAATGAAATTACAACTAGAATAAGAGAACTTAAAAGCAAATTTCAAAATGATAACATAATAATCGGAGGAGATTTGAACTGTGTTTCAGATGAATGGCTGGATAGATTTCCTACAAAATATGTAACAAATGAACCTAACCAAATATTTCATGATTTCTGTAATAACAATTCTGTAATCGATGCATGGAGACATTTAAACTCTGATGTAAAACAGTTTACTTGGATTAGGCCTAATGGAAACAATAAGTCAAGAATTGATATGTGGTTAGTTTCTCAAAATATATTGGATCACACCTCAAATGTTAATATCTCTGCTGCCCCTGTCACAGACCACTGTATAGTTACAATTTCATTAATTCCTGAAATGGAAAGTAGTTGCAGACCAAAATACTGGAAATTTAATGCGAATTATTTGCTAGATGAGGAATATTGTACTATGATACGAACAATTCTTAATTCTGTCAAAGAAAACACTGACCTTGTTTCATATGGAAGCAAATGGGAATTTTTTAAATATGAAATTCGAAAGTATTCTATTAAATATGGTAAAGAAAAAACTAAAAAACAAAAAGAAATTGAAAGACAACTTATTAATGATTTAAATGAATGTTGCAAAGGTGATACTTTATCGGACACGAATAAGGAAAAATTTCTACTTTTACAGTCCAAATTAGATGAACTTTTCTTAAATAAAGCAAAAGGAGCATTTGTACGCTCAAGAGCCAAATGGATGGAAGAAGGAGAAAAAAATACCACATATTTTAGTAAATTAGAAAAAATAAGACAAGAACGAAATTCAATTACTTCTTTAAACATAGAAGGAAGTATTATAACCAATCCAAATGTAATAGCCAAAGAAATTCATGGTTTCTATCAAAATTTATATAAATCAGAATTTTCAGATTATGACGCAGAACAATTTTTTAATGAAATCAAAATGTTTACTCCTAAAATTAATATAGAATTCAAAGATGAATGTGAAATGGACTTAAATATTGCTGAACTAGATACTGCTGTAAAAAAAATGAAGTTGGGAAAATCACCAGGCCAAGATGGTCTTACAACTAATTTTTATCGCTTCTTTTGGAATGATATTAGAGAATTGCTTTTTGAAGCACTCAAGGAGTGTGTACAAAACAATACATTGCTTACAACCATGAAGCAAGGTATCATAACGCTAATTCCAAAGCCAAACAAAGACAAAACTATAATAGACAACTTAAGGCCTATAACGCTACTTAATGTTGATTATAAAATCTTTACCCACACTCTTGCGAATAGATTAAAGAATGAAATTGATCAAATTATAGATGAAACACAATCTGGTTTCCTTCCAAAAAGACTAATCCATAATAATATACGTCTTATTTTAGATTTATTAGATTATGAATACCTAATAGAGGACGATGGCATTTTATTGTTTTTGGATTTTTTCAAAGCGTTTGATCGTCTAGAACACAATTTTATTTGAGAACTCTTGATCACTTTGGTTTTGGAGAAAAGTTTATAAAAACAATAGGTATGTTATATAAAGGAATAACAAGCGCTGTTTTGCTTCCCTCTGGATGTACTACCAGATTTAATATAAATAGAGGAATTCGCCAAGGCGATCCGGTAAGCTCACTATTATTTATTTTAGCTGCAGAGATGCTAGCAATATATATAAAAAACAATCAAACAATTCAATCATTAAATGTTGTTGGTAAATCCTTGAAAATCACACAATTGGCTGACGATACTGTTTTATTTTAAAAAGTTCAGATGAAATTCCAAATGCATTGAAAGCAATCTCCTTTTTTCTAAAGCTTCAGGACTATATTTAAATTTAAAAAAATGTGAAATATTAACTATTCATAGAAACGAACAAACTATAATGCATAATATTCCTGTCAAAAATGAAATTAAATATTAGGAATAACAATTGGTAAAGACCTAGTTGGAAGAGAAAATAATAATATTGAAACTATAATTGAAAAAAATAAAAAAATCTTAAATAGTTGGTTACAAAGAAATATATCAATATTTGGTAGAATACTTCTTACAAAAATGGATGGTATTTCAAGACTAATATATCCAGCATATTCATTAGCTATACCTAACAAATGTGTTAAAAAAATTAATCAATTTCAATATGACTTTATTTGGAACAATAAACAACATTTAATTAGAAAAAGTGACATGGTCAAACCGATTGAAGATGGAGGTATGAATGTCATTGATTTGAAGTTATGAATGGTGCCCTAAAATTAAAATGGCTCCAAAATTTTACAAAATCCCAAAAATGTATATGGTTTAATATACCCGTTTATCTTTTTGACAAAGTTGGGGGAATAGAATTTTTACTCAAATGTGACTTTGATCCACTTAAACTGCCTATAAAATTATCAAATTATCATATGCAGGTTTTACTCTTTTGGAAAATGTTACATAAACATAATTTTAGTCCGCACAGTGCTACAATCTGGAATAACAAATATATATTACAAAAGAGAAAATCTCTGTTTTATAAGGACTGGTTTGATAAAGGTGTATGGGCATTAGCTCACTTATTTGATGACAGAGGCAAAATATTAGAATTTGATGATTTTAAATGTAAATTTAAAATAGAATGTACTTACAAAATATATTCAAATGTGCTTAAATCCATTCCCAAAGCTTTACTAAATATGATGAAATCCTGTTTTGAAAGTCTCAGTGTAATTCCTAGACTTTCTGAATTATTTATTGGAAATTATAGATTTTTGATACTAAATGTGATAATCTAAATTTAAGGTCTTCATTAAATACAGAATGTTTTCCCCTTCCAGTTAAAAGAAAAATGTTGTGTCCAAATCTTTCCAAAAAGCAAAATGAAATAATTAGATCTAGATATTTATCATACCCCCTATTGCCAAAAATGAAGGAAGTTCATTTTAAAACAATTAATGACATATATCCATGTAAAGATTTATTGAAAAGAAGGTACAATTTTGAAGATGGCTTGTGTAAATTTTGTCAAATTGAAATTGAAACTCAAGAACATGTGTTTTATGATTGTAGCTCTGTTAAATTATTTTGGGATGATTTGTATAGTTGGATTATACTACATAACAATTTACCCCCTCTAAATTATGATTGTGTCAAATTTGGAATATTTGCTGAAAACAAAAATGTCGAATATATGTGTAATAACTTGTTGATTATTGCAAAATTTTATGTTCACAAATGTAGATTCCTAATGGTAAAACCAAATTTTGTAGCATTTAAAAATGAACTGATGTCCTTGTATAAATCTATTGCTTTAATGAAAAAATGCAAAGCTGCCTTAAGACTAACAGAAGAGTTGGCTGTATATATAAGTTAATGTCCTTGTCCTCTTGTATGAATGCAATTGATAATGTTTTTTGTTTTGTTTTTTATCATTTTTGTTATGCTGCTTGGATTTGTATTTTTGTTTCTTTTTTGTGAAGAAAGTTGCATTGCCACTTTGATTATTGACAATAAAAAAAAAAAAAAAAAAAAAAAAAGATACTTTTTATTTTTCTATAGCCGTTAGCATTAGCCCGCAAAAAACGCAAGTTAGGAAAGATCCAGAGAGTGTCAGCTGGTACAAACCTACCTACCACATTTAGCAAACGTCAGAGCCTTGTTACAAAATATTGTTGAGTTTACAAACCTTTTAGTATTTTATTGTAGCTAAAAATTGTGTATAAAACTGCTAATGGCTAGCGAACTTATGCATCTTTTAAGACTCTAATGACACCAAACGTCCGGTTTTACATGTTAGTAGTGAGAAAAGCAGACAAATTACATAAATAACACCAAACAAAGTTATAGCTTCACTTATCTGTGGAGACGTGTCTGTCGCATCGGTGAGTGATGGAGCATTTCTACGTATATAGTAGTTTGAGAAATATAATCTCACATCGCCAAAGTTGTTTTAAAAAGCTTCATAAGACATAAATCAGTCTATTTGCTCATGGTTTTTGCTGAAATCTCTTGTTTAAGCTCGTTTTATCCATAAAAGTGCAACTTCTGCCATTGACTTCTATTGATTTGCGTCATCATCTATACCGGAGGAATATGGCGTCGCACTGTCCATGTTGTAGCAACAGTGCGGAGTCGCGAACTTCGTGTCTACTAATTATATGTCTATGTACAGTGCGACCATTTCCTGTTAGCGTTAGCATTTAGACACAAACACGTCTGTTTTTAAACACACAAGTGTCTTTAACATGTTTTCTGTAACACACAACTGTCTGATCTAAAGAGGATTTATTAGTTTAAACTGATGTAGTGAAAACCTCATAGAAATGAATTGAACAGGAAGTGGTTGTATGTACAGGATGCACTATTTTGAACGAAAACAAGCCGACTGCACAGAGCCTGTTGACTTTTGTTGTGTAAATATCACATAAGTTGAGTAAATTCCACACTAATTTGTTTAAACAGGAGGTTTGTATTGGATTTTGTTATTTATGTAGTTAATCATGACAAAAACCTGCTTATTCAAGTCTATTTTTGGCCAAAACGTTACACAGTGCATTTAAGTAGCTAAGTCTTTTTGTTTAAAAAGGACATAAACAGATGGATCTGGACTTGAGTCACTGTTTTGATGACTTGGACTAAGACTTGTAACTGGAGCTCTCTGATTAGAGATGACTTGATGCTTCTTCTCTCTCTGTAATGCAGGAGTCCCAACCTCCAGTCCAGGCCCCTAAAATATTTGTATATTTTATAGTCTACTATATGTCCTTGCACTAGTCCAGTAATAGAGAGACTGGTCTTTTAAGGTGTTTGTCTCGTCTCCGACTCAAACACATTTCGGTCTTGTCTTGGTTATGTCTTGGACACTGAGACTACATTTTCATTACGACCACACTGTTAAAGGTGGAGTAGCTGATTTGCAAACACAATTCAGGTTTTAAATCCGTCTACTGTCCTTATGGCTCATAAACTTCTTTTTACAAACGACAAAGTGAAACTGGAGAGGACCACCCAAGTTCAGCCAATCTGAGAGCAGTATTCAGCTCCTGATTAGACCCTATTTTGTCCCGCCTACTTTTCTAGGACGTGAACTTCCTGTTTAGCTGCATTTAGCCTGTAGATTTCAGTTGATGGGTTTAATTTAACTGTCATTATATTTAATTAAAATTGCCCCACAAGACAGACAAACAAACACGTTAGCTACCTTAACAGAGCTAAACAGGAAGTGCATTTCCAAGCAAAGTGGGCGGGACAAAATAGGGTCAATAGTGTTCGCAATAAGATCATGTTGACCCTGATAATTGTGTAAATTACAAAGATGGTCTTGGTCTTGTCTCGGTCTTGGAACTCTGTGATCTTGAAAGTTCTTGGTCTTGATAATGTCTTGATTACTACACTACCTTTTATTAAGAGAAAATAGAAACACTTAACCGATAAACATCACATTCAAGTAAATAAAAGCTAAAATTAAGCTTATAATAATATTTTGTAATGCATTTTAATGGTAATTGGCTCTCGACTTGCGCCTACAAAAGAAAATCGTGACTGTGGCCATCTTTATATGAAAAAAGTTAAGTATCGCTGCTTTAATGGGAAAACTTATTTTAAAAATTCAATGACGTCTTTTCATATTTATCAGTAAAAACCCTGAAAAGACTTGGACTCGACTTGGAACTTGAACGTCTGTGGTTTTTGGACCTGACTTGGACTTTTGGACTTGAACCATGAACAAAACAATGACTTGGTCCTCATTTACTTGACTCTACCGGCTTAGTCAGGTCTCTGCTGCTCCTCTGATCTCTGTGGTTAAAAGGCTGAGTTTATGACCTCGTGTTTAAGACTTCAGACGTGTGCGTGTATTGTATGTACTCTGTGTGTGTGTATATTTGTACTCTGTATGTGTGTATATGTACTCTTATATGTGTGTAAATGTACTCTATGTGTGTGTATGTACTCTGTGTGTTTGTGTGGTCCTAATAAAGCCGGTGACAGTTTTACGACAGGTAAAGTGCAGACAGGATTTATGGAGCTGAGGACAAACCGGACACTCTCAGACACACTCCAGCTGAACACAGAACTTTGACTTTTTCCCAAATATTATTAAAAACGAGAATAGACTTGTAAAGAGGAAGATTGTGAATGAAAACCGAGCAAAAGAAAACTTCAGACCAGCTGATGAAGGGTTTAAACTTAGAAGACTTAACAGTAATAATGTCTAAATAAACAGCTTGGTATTAGTATAAATGTCCCATTATCATTACTTGTTCTCTCTTTCTTTCTCTTCCCATTGCTTTCTCTGTTTGTCTCTCTTTGTCCCTCCTTCTTTTTACTCTTTATCATTCCCTGTTTTCTCTCTTCTCTCCTCTCTCCTCATCTCTCTTTGTCTGTCCTCTCTGTTTCTTTGCTCTCTTTCTTTGTCTTTCTTTCTTTTTGTTCTCGCGCTCTGTCTTTGTCTCTTTCTTTCTCTCTCCTTCTTTTGCTTTTCTCTCTCCCTCTCTTCTTGTCCCTCTCTGTCACTTTCTCCTCTCTCTCTGCTTCTCTTTCTTTCTTTCTTTCTCTCTCTTTTCTTTTTTGATAATTTTCTCCACCTTTTTCTCTCTGTTCTTTCTCTGTGTTCCTCATGTCATCTCACTCTTCTGTCTTTGTCTCTCTTCTTCTTTCTCTCCCCTCTTACTGTTTTTATGCTCTCTCTCCCTCCCTCTTCCCCTCTATTGTTCACTGTTTTTCTCTATGTTCCTATCTCTCTTTCCTCTCTCTGCTTCTTTCACTCTCATTCTCTTCTCTCTCTCTTGCTTTCCCTCTTGTTCTCTCCTCTATTTCCTTTTCTATTATCGTCTCACTCTTTTTCTTTTTCTCTCCCTCTTTCTCTCCTTCTCCTCTCTTTTTCTCTCTCTCTCTCTTCACTCTCTCCTTTCTCTGTTTCCTCTTTCCCTCCATCATTTTCACTTTACTCTCTCCTTTTTCTCTTCTCTATCTCTCCCCCTATCTTCTTTCTCTCTTTTACTTCTCTTTGTCTCCTCTCTCTCTCTCTCTCTTCTCTTTCTCTTCATCATTTTCTCCCTTTTTATTTTTTCCTCCTCTCTCATCTCTCTCATTTCTTTCTTTCTCTTGTTTCTCCTTCCTCCCCTCTCTCTCTGTATACTTTCTCCTCTCTGTCTCTCTCACCCTTTCTCTCTCTCTTCTTTTTCTCTCCGTCATTTTCTTTCTCTTTTCTCTGTTTCTCTCTTCCCTTCTCTCTGTCTCATTTCTCTCCTTCTCCCTCTCCCTCTTTTTTCTCTCATCCCTCTGTCTCTCTCCCTTCTTCTCTTCCCTTTCCTCTCTCTCTCTTTCCTTCTTTCTGTCTCCTCTTTCTCCTCTCTCTTTTCTCTTTCCCTCCATCATTTTCTCTCTTTTCTTTCGTCTTTCTACTTCTCTCTTGTCTCTCTTTTTTCTCTCCCTCCTCTCTCTTATCTCGTCTTTCTCTTCTTTCTCCTCCCTCCTCTCTCTCTCTATTCGACTCTCTCCTCGCTCTCTCTCCTTCTTTTTTCTCTCTTTCCTTTCTCTCTTTCATTTTTTCTCTTTCCTCTCTGTCTCTCTCTCCTTCTCTTCTCCCTCCTCTCTCCTCTCTTTCTGCCTCCTTTCTCTCCCTCTTCTTCTTGTCTTTCTTCTCTCTCATTTGATGCACTCCATCTTACTTCATAATAAAACTTAAAATAATCTTCATTTAAATACAGAAAATCTTTTCAAAATAAAACTTACTGTTACATTTTCCACATTAATACAATAACTTTTCCCCTTAAAAACACATTTTAAATCTCTCTTAACCAAACGCAGATCAGTCCTGACGTCAAACCGAACAGACGACGGTGAAAATCCACATTTCCCAAACTAATCCAATCACTTCAGACGACCAAATCCAATTCCATTTATCAATTCTTTCATGACTAATTCATCAAAGTCCAGTTCATAAACTAATGCGGCTCATTTCTTCAGACCGATTCTTGTAAAGTCAATCCAATTCCCGAGCTTCAGCAGCGGCGGACATTTTGAGTCTGTTTAACCCCTCGTGTGCTGCGGCGGCGGCCATTGTGGCTCTGGAGTTTCTTTTGTGTTGGAGTGAGTGGGTTTGGAGAGGTTTTAGTCCCGAGAGGCTGCGTGTCCTTTTGTGTGGAGCAGAAATAAAACATCCGCCGCTGCTCTGAGCTAAATGAGATTATGTCTGAGGAGGAGAAAAGGGACCGGGACAGGTTTGAGACCAGCAGCTTTTGTGACATTAGTCGAGATCAGGGTTTCTATTAGGGATGGTAGAGTCTATCCCAGTGATTTTGATTACATGACATCTGAATACAGACTACTATCGGTTAGGACCATGTGTCAATTGTATTCCCCGAAAACCAATTCATGGCGCTTCCTTGTGCCTGATTTACATGAACTGTGATCTTTAGTCGGTTCAGCTGTGGTAGCAGATTTTCACATTGCAAACACTATTTGTAAATCTGTCTAAATTATCTCTTAAATCCTTTTCATTTATTTATTTTTTTTTTAATTTTGGTTGCAAATACAGTCTATAAACCTTTTTTTTTTTTTTTTTTGCAAACACTAAAGTGAAACTGGAGAGGACCACCCAAACACAGCCAATCAGAGAGCTTCATTCGGCTTCTGATCAGAACTAACATTTTTATTCAATTCAGACAGTACACATGTGAGCGGTGTGTTTCTGTCTGCGTTGTGTGAGCTGGTTTATGATGTTGGTGCAGGAGTGAACCACAGGACACAGCCGAGCGATTGGAGGCTGTCTCCATTTAATCTGGATATAATAAAAGTAAACAGAGTCAACGTGTGCTGCTACAGTCGCCCAAACACAAAGAAGAGACAATGACATGGGTCAGTTTTTTTCAGACTTTCTTTCTGCGTCATTTATTCACGGCTAATTAGTCAAAGAAGGTGTGGTTGAGAGACCGCGTGGGTCGTGAAAGCTTGTTAAGAGCTTGTTATATGTATGTTGGCAGTGTGAGATTCGGTCAGAAATTATTTTCGGGTAAGGGTGGAATCGATATGAAACGGCCCAGAAAGACATAGTTTTTAGAATAGCAGATTTTTTGAAAATTGCGTTAATCTCTACAGGAGATAAATAGATGTATTGAATAATGAGTAATGCAGTATCACATATAAATCAAAGTAATATGAAATGTTTGAATAATACAGTAATTAATAGATAATATGAAAAGAATCTTCATAGTGTAAAACTGGGGAATAGAAATATAATTGACGAGGGATTAAACATTGTATCGATAATAAATGGATATCAATAATGAATAAATTCACACCTCCACCTCCTTAATTAACTAATATTAGTAATATATATTTACATATGTCATGTATCGGTGATTTTTTCTTGAGAGCTTTAAAAAAACAAAACTAAACCTTAAAAGGAACAACTCACTTCCTACACAATAGTATAGGTGTATATATACCTTAAGCATGGTATTTTTAATTGCAGACTCGCGTTTGGGATCCCTCTTAATGATGACCTCGCGTCGTCTCCGAGCACAGATAGAGAAGCTCAGACATTGTCGGCACCAGGACCGAACAACTCAGATGATGACTTGGGGAGAAAAGAACACTAAGGAGAACCACTACTAGCTGTCAAAACCAAACAAGAAAACTACTGCTGCGCTGGGGCTGCAAAGACAGAGCGTAAGCTTAGTTTCTTTGGTGTTTTTCACGGTGTCCAGTGCTGATCCCTGGACTTGTTGATACTGATCCACACATCTAATCTTAACAGAAACAACTTTTTTTTTACTTGACTGTCTTTATTTCAACTCACATCTCCTTCAACTCACAAGTACTAGGCCTTCGTCTTCTTTTAAGCTTTCATGTAACTTTTTTCAGACACAATTTTATTTATTCATCTACTATTGTTGTTCAGAAAAGGTAGAAGAAAACTTGCGAAAAAAATGTACATTTGCTTTTTTCATCTTGTGTGCCTAGCATTAACAAAGATGAGCACATTGACAGATAAATCCCTGGTCGCCCAGCACTTAAGAGTAATGGCTAGCTTCACTGTATCAGGCATAGTCTTTATAGATTGTTCAGCCAGCATAATTGAAGGCGTACATACTTGTATTGCTTTTGGTTCAGGGTTGGCACTTTGGTTGTTTATCCTCTTAATCAGCCATACTGACTGCTCTTAGAGTTGGAGCGCCCCCCGGTTACAAAAGGGCCCCCCCAGAAAAAGCATAAAAAACATATTTACAGTAGAGGTTGCGAACCAGTCATTAGACTGTCATGCGAAATAACAATGATTTAGTAAACATAGTTTCGGGAAAAGGTTAGAGAATTTGGACGTTAATTTTCGAGGCAATTAAAAATCTGATTTGTCATAACATTTCCTTGAACGCCAGGTGGTGTAGCTTGCTGTTTTGCGAACCATCAGTTCTTTGTTGGAGTTAAATTAAATGTCATATGGAAAATTATTTTTTTATTTAAATGCAACATTGACCACTATTGGGATATTTTAGTTGCCACTTGGTGGCAGATAATAGTAACTCAAGGATGTCTTTGATTCTAAACCCTAACGTAACGTTTGGAAATGAATGGTAAGTTATTCACATTTCTTGAATTCTTCTAAATCTTTCATAAAAATGTATACTCTGATTGACACCACGGGTGTCGAACAATTCATAACAAGGTCATGAAAACCTTCAGTTTAGAAATCTGTACAAACCTGATAAGTATTTTCTTTACAGACTCAAGCAAAGGACGGTGAAGAACCACCGGAAAGAAAAGAAGTTCCCTGGCCTGGCAGAGACGCCATGATCCGTAGCGCTCATCGGGAGCCCTCGCCTTCAGGCCTCCACGGTTTGGCCTCTTCAGTCAACCGATCACAAACAGGCTGCACTCTTCTAGCTTCACACAAACGCTAACACTATGGCCCTTTTGTGATGATTTTTTTCCTGATCAACGTTGAATAAACTTGGCCCACACTCTCCAATTGCTCTATTTGTGTGATTTTTAATATGTTTTTTCAAAACCGTCAAGGAAATATTCTTTGGCAACCTTTCTGTGTTCTACCAGCGCGCGCTTTGTAAACTTTTAAGGTGATGCTTTTGGTCAACAAGAAATAACTTAATTTTCATTTTTAATCTGTTTTACAGTGGTTGCCATTTTTCTTCTGCTCGACAGTTTAAAATAACATACATGAGTCACACAAGTCGATGCTGGAAAGACTCGCACATGTTACCCTGGTTAATCATATTTAGAAAGCGCTTTTAGGACCTTGGAATCTAGCTTTGATAAAGGTTAAGATTTCTTTTCTGAATTTGATTTAATATCTGTATAAAGAGTGCTTGTTTTTTGTGTTGGTCGTACCCTTACACCTAGACGAACACTCTTCATGCTTGTCAACATGTAAACTCACTGTTTTAATTTTGTTAGGAATAGTCAGCTAATTAGCGATATGTTTAATATAATAAGTTCGTGCTTACTTGGAAATGCGGTAGTCTCAAGGCGTGCTATGGTTATAAATGATTTCACAGCGTTCATTGAGCGTGATGTAACTGGTTTGATATTTTAAGACACTGATCTATTGTTTTTTCTAAGTAGTCCATGACACTATGCTCAACCTCACTTTGCATATGGTAAAGCAATATACAATTTGTATAGGAGAGCTTCACAAATCTACTTTTTGCAACGACGGCCGATTGTTTTGCAGGGTCCATACTGTCCTTACAACATAGAGGCGACAAACCACCATCTCAACTCTTGACGTGCTGTAATTTGTGAACTATTATGTAAATAGTAACTGTACATCAGAAATACAACCTTTGGCTTTGCCTTATATATACTTTTAGGCTTTAATCCTTTAGTTTTGTAATTGTTGCATAATTTTCTTGTTTCTTAATACGTATTTAAGATATTCATTGGTCTTTTGTTGACTCCCATGATATTTTCACTCTCAAAACAATGGACTTGATGTTAGCTATGACTGGCACAGAGAGGACCAAAGGCGTCTAAATCCAGTCTAATTATTCAATAACTTTGCACTAAACCAAAGACTAGCCCCTGCGTTGTTTCCTTGCCAAATGTTTTTAGTTTTTATCTTCTGTGTTTTTAATAGCTGATTTGTTTTCTTCTGTGTGTTTTCATTGGAATTATATATTGTTTGTCGCCAATTTTTAAAATCTTGCCTCTTGCTCATACTGTGTGCTGGGACAATGAACTCAACAATGCCCATGTGAACATATTAACACTAAATGAAGGAGAAATACCTGTGCTGAAATGTTTTATTTTTGCAACCTGCACTATCATCAATATCATGCCTAATATATTGGTTATCGCTAAAATGTTACGATTTAGTATGTATTGAAGCATATTTGTTGTTGGTTTGAATATTTTGAGAAAAGAATGTTACTGGAAAGCAAAGGCCTTCAAATGTATCTTTTTTTGTTTATTTAGGAGGATCGCACAAGTCTTCAGCAGTAGCAAGACTATCCTCATTAAGGGCCCTATTCTGTGTAATAACTCTGAGATGGAAAAACGTTTAGAAGGTTGTTAATACAAAAAGTATCTTGCAAAGGCTGGAAACATTTTTCTGTAAAATGAACATGAACCAGTCCTAGTGTGTACGTCTTGACAAAAGTAGCTTGTGTATAAAAGCAGCAGCTTGCTTGAAATTGAAAGAAAAAAATAAAATTAAGTATCGGCAACACAAATGATAAATTGGTAATTTGGTTGGTGTGACCGCAAATTGTGGCTCGTGGAGACCATAATGCCGTTTCCAGTGATACTATACATTGGCTTTAGTGGATATTCGTGTCTTTAACTACTTTTTCTGTCAATGGGATTATGATGGACACATTTTCCAACTATGATTACCAAGCTGACAGTAGAAATACAAAAATCTATGTGAAACAGAAAAGAAACGGACCCGGTCAGGCAGTTACGCAGGGCGTCAGCGCGCCGAATGCTCTGTTGTCTTGTCAGACGAGCTCGGAGGTAAATTAAAAATTGGAACAACTCAAAGGCTTAAGGCCTAAGGCCTATTCAATACTTCATAAGAAGTAAGAAGTTTGTTCTGCCCACTTGGGCAAGAACAAGAACAAAGTTCATTTGGCTCTGACATTCATACTTTTTGCAGCAGATGTGCCGCAGCCGAACAAAGTTCGTACGTTGGATGAAGTATGCATCTCTGTTTGACGCTGCGAAAAAGTGTCAAGTAGAAACGTTATTTTCTTGTCGTATATGCACACACAAAAGAACTAGAAACATGCTCATGGATGCTCATGTGTTGTTGGACATCTCTGATTTAAAGTCAGAACCAGAGGCTAAAGTCTCAGCTTCACAAAGAGTCCAGACCAGGCTCAGAAATAGTTTCAGTTTGAATTTTAGATCATTTTAGTTTGACATTTTTTAGGAAATTAGGCCAGAAGCTTTGTTTTGTTGAGCTTGTGGTCAATCAGCAGCAGACGCCGATGTGGTGGAATCAGCTCCATTTGTCTCACATTTTCAATTGTCTTTCAATTATTAAAGCCTGACCAGCCCTAATCTCTCTCCCTCCCTCTTCTCTTCTCTCTCTGTTTCTGTGTTTGCGGTGTGAATCGTCAGACCCAGGGACACATTAGCGTAGCCTGGGTGTTAAACTCAAATGAGGTCGTCTGATTTCCAGTAACACTGTGGTGGTTTTACAGACCGGAATCCTTCATCCAGATCCACAGAGACGGTTTTCCTGATCAGCTGTTTTACCTCACACTTTATGTCCAACCGTCACAGACAAACAACTCTCATCCACCAATCTGCCCGGCCAACGAAATGCATCTGAAAAGCTTTGAATACAATACAAGATAAAAATAATAAAATATACAAGTAGCAGCAGAAGACATTCTTTACATGTCACAAGCTTGTTTTTCAGTCTGGAGTAAGACATCTACTGTATGTTACAACCTCTACACGACGACAACATGACAGCTCTTTAAATGTCAGCAGCGAGTGGCAAAAATGAATGAGAGTCAATGAAGAGAAATGACAAAACGCCATTAAAATAAGATTAATATAAGAAAAAAGCAGCTGCAGACTGATTATAAATATACACAGCCACAAGCTCTATTTTGAGTTTGTATAAAAAAAATCAGGTAAACAGTGGCAGAAAAGCAGACAAACTACAACAGCACTTCTGTTTCTCTCACATTTGTCACTGCACAGACTTTAGGATCACACACGGAGAAACTTGTGCATATAATAAAATATATGTTTTTAGATTGTTTCACGAGTAAATTATTTGTTTGTGCAACGATAAAAAAAAAGCCCTATAAATCCAGAAGTCATTAAACAAGCTAGCTACAACAGTCTGCACTGTTGCCGTGACAACAGAAGAGCTACTTTATAGTTGCAGTCACATCTGTCATATTGGCTGCACGGTCTGCTGTGGGGGAAAGTCATAGGCAAAGTTCTATGCAAAGCTGAACTTTTTGACTGTTTTAGGAAGTTTTTAGCAAAGAAAGCGTATTTTTAGCACAACTAATTGACCTTACGCCGAGCCCCGCCCCAAAACGGCTATTGTCCAATCAAACATCGTAGCAATCGTTGCTATGTAAATATGGTCCGTCAAATCTTGAGTTCCAATCAAGATGGTGAAGCGATGCGCCTACGGTTATGTAAACTGGACCACAGATACCCCGAAATATTGACCGGAGGAGTTGAGTTCTTTCCATTTCCAAAACCAAAAACAACTGGAGCGTGGATTAAATGGATTAAACAGTTTAACAGCTACATATATCGAACATAGTGGAGCAAATGTCTGCTCAAAGGTAAGACTCATGTTTACCTAGCTATCGACTGTGTTGTTAGATCTAGAGGCAAAAACACAAACTAGACCCAAGTTCTACCATGACGAGGATATAACTGCAGAAGTTACGCTCTAAGCTGCTACGTTTAGCGAGCCTCTCAGCTTTGTCAACACTGGTAGCTTTAGCTCGCTAACATACCTCGTAAATGAACAATATACTTGCAATAAACAATAATAGACCTTAACATATGAAAGTGAACTTACCCGGCAGTGCAAGAGCAGGACAAGACTGGGCTTGTTGCATTTGAGGTAACGTTAAAAATCATGGGTTTCTCTGATTAGCTTGAGACCAGTAGCATTAGCCTCCATAGGAGTTATGTCCCTCTGTTGTGTATTTTAAAGTTTTAAACATATGAAGAAAATGTGGAGTTATGTCAGAAAAGTAAACAGACAGTTGCCTCTGGTTGCGCTAGCATCGTGTTTGCATTTAGCTCGCAGCTATCGTTAGAATTGTTGGACATATTTACGTATTTGGATCAATTTATCCATCTCCTCCATGTCTTTGTTTCTGTGTTTGACACAATATATTTCTTTAAACTTCTCTAGCGTGCAGCCGACTTTAGTTAGCGTGGTATGATGCCAACTTTATAACATTTCTGCCAAACAAACTCTTCCAGGACTAAAAATTTAACCCAAAAAAGCTTAGAAACACATTTTATCCAGTATTCTTATTAGACTTTGCCTGAATGTTGAGGAGCATAGAAGTAAGTTTAAACTATTCTTTTTCAATTATTAACCTTTAAAATAAGTGTTAACGTGTTTGCTTCCTGCAGTAAAACAGTGATGTACCATAACAGGTCAGCGCATCTACACTTACTCTATACATTCTCTCTGCTGTAAAGTTATTCTCAGAGTGACCGGCCAGTGCATTAGCGAGCTTGTGTTTGTGGTTTTTCTGACACATCGGAGCGTTAAGCCTTTATGAACGCGTCCCATTCAGACCGCGGCCTCCTTTTCTCTTCCTCCAATTAACTCGGTGCGTTTTACGTTTGCTCCACATGTGCCAGTGTCAGAGCGGAGTGTGCAAAGAGCCTCGGGGGCTAGCTCCGCAGTGTCTGAGCTAACAGCGCTAACGACGCTAACGGGCCCGCAATCACTGAGCCGATGACTTTCAACTGCCTCACTGCAAAAACACCACGTATGGAAGTTTAACACCACGTATGGAAGGTTTAACACCACGTATGGAAGGTTTAACATGACGTATGGAAGGTTCAACACCACGTATGGAAGGTTTAACACCACGTATGGAAGGTTTAACACCACGTATGGAAGGTTTAACATGACGTATGGAAGGTTTACTACCACGTATGGAAGGTTAACACCACGTATGGAAGGTTCAACACCACGTATGGAAGGTTAACACCACGTATGGAAGGTTTAACACCACGTATGGAAGGTTCAACACCACGTATGGAAGGTTAACACCACGTATGGAAGGTTTAACATGACGTATGGAAGGTTTAACACCACGTATGGAAGGTTTAACATGACGTATGGAAGGTTTACTACCACGTATGGAAGGTTTAACACCACGTATGGAAGGTTCAAACACCACGTATGGAAGGTTTAACACCACGTATGGAAGGTTTAACACAACGTATGGAAGGTTTAACACTACGTATGAAGTTAACAACGTATGGTTTAACCATACGTTTAACATGACGTATGGAAGTTAACACCACGTATGGAAGGTTTAACATGACGTATGGAAGGTTTAACACCACGTATGGAAGGTTTAACATGACGTATGGAAGGTTTAACACCACGTATGGAAGGTTCAACACCACGTATGGAAGGTTTAACATGACGTATGGAAGGTTTAACACCACGTATGGAAGGTTTAACACCACGTTAAGAAGGTTTAACACCACGTATGGAAGGTTTAACATGAGTATGGAAGGTTTAACACCACGTATGGAAGGTTTAACATGACGTATGGAAGGTTCAACACCACGTATGGAAGATTTAACATGACGTATGGAAGATTTAACATGACGTATGGAAGGTTAACACCACGTATGTAAGATTTAACACCACGTATGGAAGGTTTAACACCACGTATGGAAGATTTAACATGACACAGGTTTATGATATGTTATCTCATTTAGGTCTGTCTGCTTTTGTGTGAATGGAAAACTCAAGTGAAAGTAATTATCTATTATTTGGTGATGATTAGAAACAAAATACAGTTTGTAGATCAATTAGTGGGCAATTACTTTTTCCCTGAGGATCACATTCAAATCCAGACAAGAGACGAAGGGCAGAGGTGGTAAAAGTACTGCTTACTACTCAAGTAAAAGTACAGTTTCTTGTGTGACAACAACTCTGGTAAAAGTCAAAGTCCTGCTGATACTTCTTTACTTGAGTAAAAGTATAAAAGTAAAAGTGTGTAAATTTACTTAAGTTAAAAAAGTTAAAAAGTACAATCTCACTGCCAAAAGTTGTTATTATCTAGTCTTGGTTAAAACTAAAAAAGGTTGTGGGTTCGACTCCCGCTCTGCCAGGGCCTGAAGTTTGTATGTTCCTCCCCGTGTCTGGATGAGTTTCCTTCGTTTACTTCGGTTTCACCACCAACCAATAACATGCATGTTGGGGAACACTTGGTGTTGATCGGAGGTTGAAGCACAAGGTGTTTAGGCGAATCACTTTTGCTTGCTCTGAGGGAGGGTTACTGTGTGAAGCTTTTTGGAAGACAATTGTCTATGTAAATGTGCTATACAAATAAACTATTCATTTTATTCAAAACAATATAGAATGTTTTTTCCACCCTGATTAAGACACAAAACAGCAAAATGATAATGCCGGTGGACTTAAATAAAAATAAAGTCCACTGTGCAGAGCCGCTGAGCCTTTGGGAAACACGGTTCTAAAAAGTCCACTGAAAGAAGGCAGAGGACCGCAGCTGGCTCCCGGGCCGCAGTTTGCCCAGGTCTGTCATAGATCAATACTATTTTTTACTAACATTATCATGCAGATTAGACTCGCAGTTAAACTAGAAGTGCAACTTTCTGATTCTCGTTGAGCCACTTTACAATTGGGGACCCTCAAGGATCAATACTCGGGCCCTTGTTGTTTTCTCTGTAAAAGTGAACTGTTCTGTTTAAAGATGGTGTTTTGTTCCATTGATCAGCTGATGATTGTCTATTTGTTAGATTAATATGTGTTGTAGATACAATTGACAGTTTTACATAAATCAAGAGCAAGTTTGTGAAGAAAATGAGTTGAAAGTAGTAAACTGATGACATCACACTACAATATTTTCACATTTTATCTCAAGAAAGACATTTTTACACCTTTAGATCTGTGAATCTGAAGTGTGTTCTGCCTCTTTTTGTGCCTCGTGTTTTTACAGTGTATCTTCTCATAAAACCGAGGTGGGACTTAGCTCCTGGTGCTACTCTTGAGCTAACACTCTCATTAGCTCACAGTGAGTTAGCATGTAGCCTCAGGGACAGCACACTTTAGCACATCTCTGCTCTCTCTCTCTTTTCTTTTCTCTACACGCTTCCTTTTTCTCGCCCTCATTTTGTCCTCTGCCCCTCTCTCTCACCCCCCCTCTTCTCTCTCTCTCTCTCTCTCTCTCTCTCTCTCTTTTCACCTCTGATCCTTTTTTACTCTTTATTCTCTTAAATATCTCTTCTTTTCCCCAACCCTTCCTTTTCTCTCTTTCCCTGTTTCCTTCTTCCTCTCCCTCTCTCTTGCTTCCTCTTGTCCCTCTCCCTCACTTTCTCTGTCTCTTCTCTCTTCATTATGTTTTCTCTCCCTCTCTTCTCCCCAATTCTTTCTACCTCTCTCCTCTCACTCCACATTGAGACACCGTTTCTGTCTCTCTCCTCCTCTTCAGAAACTCTTCTCCTCCCCATTAAAACACCTCCTTCTCTCTCTCTTTTTTTCCCTTAGGATCTACACTCTTCTTCTATCTTCCTCTAACCCCCTCCTCTCTTGCCCACTCCCTTCTTTTTCCCCTTCTCCCTCCTCATTGAGACAGCTTCTTCTCTCTCTTCTCCTCACAAACCTCTCCTTCTTCTACTTTCTCTCCTCCCTCCCTCTCTCTTTCTTCTCCTTCTCTCTCTCCCCCAGTCTCTCTCCTCCTCATTAAAACCCCTCCCTTATTTTTCCTTCCCCAGGATCTGTCCCCTTCCTCTACTTTTCCCTCTCTCTTTCTCTCTCCTCTTCTATGGAATGGTCACTCAGGGTTCAGTTTTCTCTACCTCTCTATGTCCCCTCTCTTCTCTCTCTCTCTCTCTCTCTCTCTCAACCTCTCCTTCTTATTTTCATCTTCTTCTCTATGCCCCCACTCCTATTTTCTCTTCTCTCCCCATTTGGAAACCCTCCTCTCTTATTCTTCTCCTCCCTTTCCACTCTCCCTTCTTTGTCTCTTCTCTCTTCAATTGGACACCCTTCTCTCTCTTTCTTCTCCCTCCTCATTGGGATACCTCCTCTTTTCTCTCTCTCAGTCTCTCTCTCTTCTCCTCCTTCTACTTGCTTCCTCCCCTTTTTCTTTTGTAACACCTCCTTCTCTTTCTTCTCCTCAGGATTTCTTCTACTTGCTCCTCATTGGGACGTTCACTCATGGTTCAGTGCTCTCTCTCTCTCTCCTTCTCTCTCTCTCTCTCTCTCTCTCTCTCTCTCCTTCTCTCTCTCTCTCTCTCTCTCTCTCTCTCTCTTTCTCTTTTAGGTTTTGAAAGCGTAAAGCCTGTTGTGTGTGAAGCGTTTGTGAAGAGTCCATTAACACCACACAGAGTTATTGAGAGGAGAAATGTCCCTCCAGAGCCGCCATACGTTTGTGATCTGATGAGAGCCCAGAGGGGAATCTCTCTGCACATGTCGGCCACTGACAACCACAGAATACTCTACATATCTGAACCGGGACAGGAAACAAGTGCATCATGTTCTAAAGGAGACATTTTGTGTGTGTGAACGTATTTAGTAATAAACTCTGGCATGTGTATGTTATATATATAGAGAGACTCTGCCATGTCGGTATGATAGCCACATACGAGAACATGCCAATTTTCTGGATTTTAGTGAACAAACAGTGTGTTATCAGCAACATATTCTGATGGCTTGTGTGTAAATAGCACGCCATGACAAATTGCGTGTCATGACGACTCTTCTGCCTGTTTTGGCGTGCAATTACACGCCCGTTTAGGAGGTTTTATTTGGGGTTAACAGCTAAGTTTAGGTCTGAAGTTACAAAAATGTGTAAATTTAGGTCTGAGGCTTGGCGTTGGTTAAGGTTAGGATTAGAATTGTTAGTCTTCATGAATAATAACACGTCTTTACATTCACCATAGAAATGAACTGGGACAGAAACGCGTAAAATTCACACGCAAAAAATAGAAATGTTGTTCATATGCAACACGGTCTCACAAGAAGGCGTACATTTAGCACGACACAAAAATAGTGTATTTTAGCACGATATCAGTCCTGTTTTGCGTACTTATGTTACGCCGTACATATAGCACGATATGAAAAAGAGTAAAAATGACACGAGTTTTGGTTGAAGCCACGTGGAGACGTTTTCTTCAGGTGAAACAGTTAAGTTCAGGCAAAAAGTTACTAAAATGGTTAACATTAGGGTTGGGGCTTGGGGCAGGTTAAGATTAGATGTAGGATTTTGTTCATTTTCATAAATAAGAACACGTCTTAACAACCACCATTGAAATGAATGGGGACTGTGACGCGTACTATAATTACACAAAAGAGCCTTAAACTCGTGCTAATCATACGCAATTACATGTTGCGTTATGTCGTGGTATATGTACGCTTTCTTGTGAGATCGGGCTGTCATATGACACGTAGGCAGAAAACTGCAAATACATTTTTAGGGATTGGCACATATATTGTAGTTTTAAAAGCTGATATATTTTATTGTTAAATTTGCACCAAAGCTTAAGGTTAAGGTTAAGGTTAAGGTTAAGGTTCCCCGTAGGGAAATTTGTCCTCTGCATTTGACCCATCCTTCAATGCCTCTGGAGCATCTCCTCAGGAGCAGTGATCGCCGCAGTGCAGCGCTCGGGGACCCATCTCCAGGTGTTGTTGCTAGGCTTGGTCAGGACTACCGTAGCTGGAGGATTTTACCCTAACATGCATGTTATTGGTTGTTATTTGGTTACAAGACCAAAAAAACAAACTAAACTCTCTGAGACATAAAGTCTGGAATATTAAATATTCTGTGGCTTTATGACAACTCTGTACACGGATTGTGAGGCGAGTTTGTGCCTTGTACACCAGCTCCAGTCTATTGCGATTCTTTTTTGCCCAAAGCTGCGCAGATTCATGTTGATTTCTACGGAAATGCTCATATTATGACTTGAAAGTCACATCGGACCGCTGCCACCTCCAGGACTCTACGAATTCTTTCTGCACACTTGTGTGAATCTCGGACGTGCGCGCTCACTGCTCCGAGGTCTGTGTAAAAGGACACATTGGTTTAAAGCACTTTCTAAGTCTTCAAGGAGTAACGCGAGTCTCGTCCTGCACCGAAGTTGCACTCAGTGTACCGCAGAGATTACTGTAAATATGCAACCATAAGACAGAAGACAGAGACTAGAGAACCTCATCAAACTATCGTAAATATTGCCTGATACTAATACTTGAACTGCACACAGTTTACGAAGATAATGTAGATCTTCAACTAAATGTCAGAAATCTACAAAAAGCACCTTTTCACGTCTTTTTTTTTTTTTTTTACGGCAACAAAAAGTCAAAGCGTAAAATAAGTCACATGGTTACATTTTCCAAACACTTTGCTTCATCCTCCATGTCCATTATCTGATCTGTTTGTTTTGCTGTGTCTCAGTGTTTAGCAGCAGAATCCGTGTTTGTCTCACACACTTGAGTCCGGCTTTGATCCGACTGCTGCTCCTGTGTCTGTGTGAAGAGCTTATCTCCGTCTGAAGTGTGTGTGCTCTGATGACCTCTGACCTCTGGCTCCGGATCACACCTCACTTCTCTCTTCAAAGCTCCTTCCGTCTCGACTAAATGTTACTCTTGTGAGCGTTGTTTTTTTAAGGTGCACACAGATTTTTTCAGTTCTACATGTGGAAGGGAAAGTCACATGGACGATGCGAAAAGTGTGAGTGAATCCACACGAAATCTTAAGGTGCACATAACTTCTATATTAGATCGGTCCCTGTTGTGTAACACAGCTTTGGTTTTTGGGCTGCTTCAGGACAGTGACCGGTCGAGGTGGTGACGAGTTGTTTATCAGCTTCTTCCTGTCCGAGTTATATTCATTCATTTTCATTCATTTTCTACCGCTTAATCCCATTAGGGGTCGCGGGTGACTGGAGCCTATCCCAGTGACTTTGGCCTTAGGCGGGGAACACCCTGGACAGTGGCCAACTCGTCGCAGGGTCAGACAGACAACCATTCACTAAGGGAAATTTACAGTGATGCCCAATTAACCTAAACATGCATGTTTTTGGAGGTGGGAGGAAACCGGAGTACCCGGAGAAAACCCACGGTGACACGGGGAGAACATGCAAACTCCACCCAGAGAGATCGTGAGATGTTGATATGGCCCGACCCGGGAGTCGAACCCACGACCTCCTTATTGGGAAGCCAGAGCTCTAACCACTCTGCTACCGTGCACCCCTGTCCGAGTTATAATCTATCTTCGATAATGTCCGGTTTAGTGTGTCGCTGTTTCAGCATCAGTTGCAGGTTTTTGTGATTGGTTGACTCAGCGCTCGCAAAGCCCGTTCTCCAAATTGAAACCCATGATTCCAGGCTTGGTAAAGTTGTCTGTCAAAGTAGGGACTGGCTGGTGTTGCAAGGCGAGTTCATACGTTAAAGGGGCACTATGTAAGAAAAACAAACAAACAAAGTGATTTCCACTTTTGAACACCAGAGGAGCCATTCACATGCATTTTGCCTATTAAGCATGATGCCATCTAGCGTCAATGATCCACATTCCGGCCCGTAATAAAACATTTCAAATACGTATAAATGTATCATAATCGATGTGGATTGGTTAACAGTGCTCTCTTAAGTATTCATGTTGTAAAGAATAAATATGATTAAAATGTTTGTGGACTATATGTGATAATTAAAATTCCTCTCAATCTTA
>CM076415.1:8365554-8480554 GCA_038363315.1 Mugilogobius chulae | reverse complement strand
AGATGACGACTTTGAAGACTTCCACTATGTATCACACCGTCCAATGCACTGTAAATGCAAAAATCACACAGGGGTTCCACAAGGGTCAATATTAGGACCTCTGCTTTTTATGTTGTCTTAAATCAAACGTCTACACTTTGTGGAAAATACAATTATAATCCCATCAAGGAATAATCGAGGCAGATAACGGCTTTATTTCACCTTAAGAGAGTGATTCTTAACCTGAGGGCCGGGGTCCAAATTTGGGCCGCGAGCACCTCATTGAGGGCCACACAATCAGTTTAATACAATACTTTTAACTTGTGATTAGGCCCCAGGTTACTTTGTACAAATTAATCTAAAACAGCTTAGAAAAAGAAAAAAGTTTATTGACTTCCTGTTCAAAACTGCATAAATGATAAGCCTCTTCATTGTAAAATGTAACTTTAATAAACTGGAAAGTGGGCATGACAGTTTTGAACCCCATCATTTTACTCTGTCTGATTTTTTGCATCACAAGTGGGCGGGGATAGGTGGAAGGTGGAAACAAAACTTTTCTGAACACTTGCGCATCAGCTGCAGGAGAATACAAGATTACTTAAACATGCAGGAATCAATTCAAATAAATAAACTAAAGATATGAGTAAAAATTCTGAAAAGCGTTTACATAATTTTCTGAGCTTATGCTGTGCACTTTTACCAAACAAAATCATCTTGTATCAGGTCTATAGTTGAAACTGGTGCTGCTGCTAAAGACATAAAACAGCTGTGTCCACTCGCTGCTAATCCGCTGCTAATGCTAATTTTATTGTCAGGTCAGGTGCAGTAAAACTTTATTCGTCCCAGAGGCGAACAGGCCGTAAAACAGTGCTAACAAGACACGTGCTAACTGCTTCAGGCTCAAGTTACGTTATGTTTTTACATCTCTTCAGTCTGGAACATGACAGTTTGATAAGCTCATGTTCGAGGCCAAAGAATAATCAATGCTTAATATTACTCGGTCGTTTTAAAGGTATAATTCTTGTGTGGACAGAGGCAGTAAAAGAACAATTCAAAGCTACAATTCTCTGGCTCTAAGACTCATGTATAAGAGTAGAATTTCTGTCTGTCCTCACTTGTGAAGATCTTTTTGAATAAGTTCTTTTTATCTCAGACGTTTGGGTTTTGGTTGTTGCCAGTAATAATAGTGCTGTTGTTCTTTAGTCATTTGGTTGATTAATCGGCCGATAGAGTCTTAGTTGATCATCATTAGACTTTTTCCCACTGTAGGAACCTTTTTCAGTTTCTAGTACTTTTTTTAGTTCCTGCCCCCATTTTGGATGTGTTCTCACATAGCTGAACTATGGACTAGAGCAGACCTGGGCAAACTGCGGCCCAGGGGCCAAATGTGGCCCGTGACTGGTTTCAGTCTGGCCCCTGACAGGTTTTTGAGAAACAGAAATGCATGATGAGGTTTAAGAGACAAAACTTTGGACTACGATAATAAACTTGTAGCAGATTCAATTCACAGTGTTGTGAGAATAATGTCAAAGCCATAAAAATATTAAATATTAAACTTGAAGTTTTGTGCAATTAAAATTGTATTTTGGATCATGGCACATTATTTAATTATAAAAAATCAATTGTGTGTGTGTGTGTGTTTTGTTTGTTTTTTTTTTTTGTCCTAAAATTCCGATTTTATTCTCACAAAACTTCAAGTTTAATCTATTAAGAAGCTTCTTTTATTGGCTTCAACTTAATTCTCAGAAAAAAATGACTTTTTTCATATTAAGTTTTCTTCTTGGAAAATTATAACTTTCTTTAGCTTCAACTTAATCTCAAAATGTTACAAGTTTATTATGCGAGAAGTAAC
The DNA here is from genome assembly GCA_038363315.1 of Mugilogobius chulae. NCBI lineage: Eukaryota > Metazoa > Chordata > Actinopteri > Gobiiformes > Gobiidae > Mugilogobius > Mugilogobius chulae. Next base: position 8,478,723 of record CM076415.1, on the reverse strand, counting down.
TTTTTATTTGTACTGGTTTTGAATATTCTGTCAAAGAAATGTTTATTTAATAAGAATTTGTTACATCGTTATTGACAGTCCAGCCCTCCACCACTATTCTGGTTATAAATGTGGCCCTCCAGTCAAAATAATTGCCCACCTCTGGCCTAGAGTCACACTTTAGGGACTTTTTTAGCTCCTGCTCTGGGGCAGGTACTTTGCAGTCAGATCAGGGACTTTTTGTGACACAAACACATTTACAACATCAGCTGTAACATATTTTTATATTTTTTTAGAGCTAATCTCCTGCTTCAAACCTGGTGCTGTCCATCCTCCTCTGTGTTTAACCTGAAGCAGACACAGACTGAGTCCTGCTCGTCTCATCATTATGTGTTAGCGGAGGAGTTTGTATGTTTGAGAAATGATGTTGGGTGATTCTCTTCTCGTTTTGACCTTCAGTAGTTTGTTATTTTGTTGATTATTCAATCTTTCTATTAACAACAAGCTCTGCCAATGCGGGACAACTATAGAGACGATCTGTAGTTCAATATTCTTTACAGGGAAAGCAGGAGAAGACAATTTGCTTCTAAGGCAGCCTGGCTAGAACTTTAGTGTCTGTTTCTAATGGTCTGATCATAAGCTAATTCAAAGAGGAACGTTTTGAGCCTAATCCTAAATGTAGAGACTGTGTCAGCTTCTTTGACATGAGCAGGAGCTGATGAGCTTTTTACCTAAATGCTCTGCCTCCGGTTGTACTTTTAGAGACTCTAGGAACCACCAGAAGTCCAGCAGCTTAAGAACGAAGTGAACGGTTAGAATGATAAGGAGTTATTTCATCTTTGATAGAAGAAGGGGCCATGTCATTTAAAGCTTTACAGGTTAGAAGAAGCATTTTAAATTTGACTCTAAACTCAAATTTATTATGAAGATTAAGTCGCCTTTGTTATTCGCTTTACTGAAGACGATATGTGCATTTTTAAGTGTGGAAATGCAGTTAGTTGAAGTCAGACAGCATCTTTAGACCTGAGTTCCTGAATTCTTTTCCTGAGAACCACATGAACTCTAACGCCACATGTGTTTGAGAAATAACGACCTAAACATGATCAAACGTGTGACCCTGCGTTTCCTGTCTTTAGCATGTTTCTCTTACACTTAAACTCTCTCAGTCCGGGATAATTACTGCTTAATTATGTCGTAATAAAGTCTGAAAAGTCAACCGGCGGCACATGTGTCTCGACTTTACTTTAACTGCTAAACAAAGTCACCTCATGCTCTTGTTACCGGGCTACGCTAGCAGTAAAACGGCTAACGCTAATGGCCCTGACGCCGCGCAGCGCTAATCCAATTGGGTTTTAGTGTTTTTGCCCGGTCACTCTGAACAGGTTGTAATGGTTTGTGTGTGAACGGCAAACACGTCGTAAATTAGCAGTTAAAACAGTTAAAAGAGCTAAAAGCAGCTGGTGCGAGCTAACGCGGCAGTCTATTAGCGCTAATGGAGAAATAGCTAACTAGCCTGGTGTTTACGTAGCCTTTAAAGTTTTAGGAGGGGCGCAGGCTCGGTTTGCGTCGCAGTTTTCTTGTGTTTAAGTGTCAGAAATGAAGGGCAGGAGCAGTACACTGGCTAAACGTTCATCTTAGTCTAAGTACAGTAGGTTTATGTGACAAAACTGCATTTTATAGTCCAAGAATTTTGAACGCAGATGTTTGGCGGCTAAAGTGAATAGTGTAAAGGCCACATATTATGCAGTATTTCATCCTGTTTTAACATTGCTTCCTTGTCACAAACAGTTTGAGTTGTCTGCGTCTACTATTCTTTCTCCCCTGAGCCTCAGAAAACACTGTTCTGAATGTTTTGTGATGTCATAAGTAGATCTCTGAGATTTGGTTTTTAGCAGAGATGTGGATGTGTAAGTCAGACTTGGGTCAATCTTCTGATAACTTGAGTCTTGACTTATTGACTAAGACTTAATTTCAGCAATTAATTTTGTAATTAATGACATGTCAAAACTGCCGCAGTCTAATTACCTTTTTGTTTTGAAGTTTTTAACAATGTCAGTAATTTCTTTTTTATTTGAGGGACATCGGTTGAGGTTGTACTCTTATAGGAGTCAACCTGTTTATATTTAATTGCGGATGCCAGGTCAGGGCCAATGTTTACAAAATAATCATTTAATTCTTCAACTATTTAATTTGTATTATTATTTTTTTATTTATTTTTTCCTTTGCAGATAAAGTATTTTGGTAAACCGCTATTTTTTTTTTATCTGTTTTGAGTACAGTATTCAGTATATTCCATAAACCTTTAGTATTATTCTTATTCTCCTCCAGTAATGAGCTGTAGTAATGTTTTCTACAGTTCCTAATGATGTTTGTCAATTTATTTTTATATTTGTTATACTTGGTTTCCGATTCAACTGTTCTGTTCTCTATAAATACTTTATATAATGAGTTTTTCTTTTTGCAGGCTTTTAATAACCCTATTGACCCTATTTTGTCCCGCCTACTTTTCTAGGATGTGCACTTCCTGTTTAGCTACATTTAGCCTGTAGATTTCAGTCGATGGGTTTATTTTAACTGTCATTATATTTAATTAAAATTGCCCCACAAGACAGACAAACAAACACGTTAGCTACCTTAACAGAGCTAAACAGGAAGTGCATTTTCAAGCCAAGTGGGCGGGACAAAATAGGGTCAATAGTCATCCAAGGCTGTGATTTTTTCCTCTTCTTGTTTATATATGTCACTACAGGACAATGAAGATCATACAACGTCTTAAATATATCAAGAAAATGTTCATATGCAATATCTACATCATGTTGGTTTAGGACAGTCTCCCAGATTTGATTTTGCAGACTCATCCTAAATGCTAGTAGTTTTTGTATTACTTTGATATTCATTATTTGTTTTATAAATTACAAAAACCGGCAAGTGGTCTGTTATGTCGTTAATTATAATCCCACTAACCATTTCTTGTAGTACGTTTGTAAATATGTTATCTATTAAAGTTTGGCAGTGAGTGGTAATAGTTGGCCTAGTTATTTTGGGATAGAAAGCATTACTGTATAAAGTGTTACTAAAAGTTTATAGTCTTTATTCCCTCCTCACAGTAGAAATTTGTCTTGGACCTTTTATTCAAGGGAACCTCTGGGAAGGGGAGAAATTGGACTTTCAATCAGCTTGGACTTGGAACTTGACTTGGAACTTGACTTGGAACTTGACTTGGACTTGACGACAATGTTTTTAGTCCATAAATTATTGTACTAGACCTAATATCAACTCCAAAATACAAGCCAATGAAGAGTGGCTATTGACCCTATTTTGTCCCGCCCACTTGGCTTGGAAATGCACTTCCTGTTTAGCTCTGTTAAGGTAGCTAAAGTGTTTGTTCATCTGTCTTGTGGGGCAATTTTAATTAAATATAAGGACAGTTAAAATAAACCCATCGACTGAAATCTACAGGCTAAATGCAGCTGAACAGGAAGTGCACGTCCTAGAAAAGTAGGCGGGACCAAATAGGGTCAATAGCAGGTGTGACGTATTTGGCGGTTCCACTTAAGTCAAGTCAAGCTGTCAAGTTTTGGACATGCATTTTTGTTTATATAAAAATCTTTTTTACATTTCTGTGAGTAAACTACAAAAGAAATTTCAAAACCTCAAATGTAAGCTGTTTTCTCCTTCAGCTGCAGTGTGATGTCTGATTGTCCTGGTCTCTGTCTCTCACAGGTGGGTACGAGGGTCGCGGCGTGACTCTGCTGGAGGTCTGTGGAAGCTGGCCCGAGAGCTTCGGCATTCCTCGACACAACCTGGGCTCGGCCGACACCAGCGACGAGGGTCTGAGGGAGAGACTCGCGGACGCCATGTCGGAGTCTCCGTCCAGGGACATCACCGGCTCTGCTACAGGTCAGAGGTCACACATGAGTCACACCCATAGAGGCAGGAGCTGGACACTTGAATCCAACACTGTTCTGTCAGGAAAATCACAGGAGTTTTATCTAGCTTTATTTTAACTTGTTTCAAATGATATTTCACATAAGCTCATCATTTCAGGTTTTTGAGGATTTCCCCCTCAAATTATGTTGTTTATCTGTTTAATGTTTGTACCAGACCAGTGACTGAAGAGGCAGTCTCTACACGATCTCTCAAAGACTGTGAAAACTCTTTGGAAAAAATGTTTTATCACTCAGAAGCTCTTAGGCATTTTTTTTTTAAAACCAATAGGATATGCATCGATGACAAACAGCTACACCAGTACATCTACAGATTTAATCATAAAGATTACCGTGATTAAAATAAAGCAGATTTCTGCACATTTCTGTTGGATTCCTTCAGAAGCCACGCAAAACAAGGGTTTCATCAGACTTGTGTATCCATTGTGAGTATGTGTTCACTCATATTAGAGCAGGAGCAGTGGCGGAGCGCAAGTTCCCGCCGACGCCTCAGGACGCAGGTTTAGCTTGACTTAACATTAGAGCTGGGCGGAGTTTAAAATATTGCTTATTTTGTAGTAATTTGCTTAGATGCATAATTTTAGCACCAAATTGTATATAGTTGTTGTATAGTTCAATGAATAAGCTCAGTTTTACATAATATTATTACCAGTGTTCATCAGCTTGGATATGTTTAGGATCCGAATGTTATTTCATCTTCATTTAGACTGAACAGATATTTATATATTGTTTTGTTTTTCACTGATGAAAGATTCTAGTTTAGTCCTGCTTCAGTTCTTATGAAAACCTGTCCAGTTCTGGGATAGTCCTGGTTAAAACTAACTCAATGCTCACTAAATACACAGTAGGAAGTAAAACAAGGCAGTTTTTAAAGTTTTCGAAGTAAACATCACAAACATGTGTAAACTTTGTGCATCGCCGCTGATTGAGGCTGATTCTCCGTGCGCATATTTAATGAGGTGTTATCGGTTTGAAGTTTTTAACTCCATGATTTCTGTTTTTTTTTGTGTGATTTAAAAACCCAGATGGAGCTCAGACTCGTCTCTGTCCTGCTGTCAGTACAACAGAGCTCACGCTTCTGTATTCAAAGCCCTAACAGCAACAGATCCTCTGTTTTGTGAACTGTTTGTGAAGGAGAGGAAGCAAGAAAAGGTGCAGCAGCAGCAATGCAGGACGCTTTTATTCAAGTTTTTGGGCTGAATCATGTGACCTGCGTTAAAGCCGACAAAATAATTAATCGCAATTATGCACGTAGTGTGTTAACGCCACAATAACGCGTTAACTTGCCCTACTTAACATGTAAACTGGACTCATTGGAGAATCGAACCGGCTAGTTTTATTTCTATAATTGGTCTAGAAGTTTGTCATCAGGGACACAAAAACATATCTTCAATTCAAAACTAAAATGATCAAACCTATCTCCTCCACTAATCTTGAGACTAACACATTTTGAAATTTTGCAGGGCACTTGAAGCATTTGTGTCTCAGGAACACAATAAATGACAAAACAACCAGCACAAATGAGTAACTCCACAGTATCTGAATATGTCCGTCATAACTGCGCGCTGCTGTGTTGTCATGTTGGACTGCTGGGTTGTCCTGCGCTGCTGTGTTGTCATGTTGGACTGCTGGGTTGTCCTGCGCTGCTGTGTTGTCATGTTGGACTGCTGTGTTGTCCTGCGCTGCTGTGTTGTCATGTTGGACTGCTGTGTTGTCCTGCGCTGCTGTGTTGTCATGTTGGACTGCTGTGTTGTCCTGCGCTGCTGTGTTGTCATGTTGCGTCTCGTCCTCGCCGCTCCTGGACGCGAGCCCGGAGCAGAAGTGCTGTAGGATTCGATTATCTTTGAGCCTCTCTGAATCTCCGCTCTTTCAAACTCTGCGCGCGGCTCTATTCTGATGTAATGTGATCAGTAACGAATTTTGCGTTGCATTAAAAGCGGGCGGCGGGGGGTCGAAACAAGCACGCCAACGTCCGGGAGTCTACAAGGCCTAATCGAATGAAGAGAACCAGCGCCGAGGAGGGGTTAAAGAGAGGAATCCAAATGAAGTTAGCCGACAGGAGCAAAGCGGACACACGGCTCGATGCTAAGGCCATTAGAGGCTTCCATTGACCCTCTGCAGACATGTTTAAGTCAAAGATGCTCTTGTTCACTTAGAGGAAAGAGGAAGAGGGAGGGAGGAGAGAGAGAGCCTCCTAAACGGGTTAAACTTTGGGACAGTCGCAGAAAACATTAGAGATTCCAAGTATACAAGTCAGACGATGTACAGGACAGTGATTGTTTTGTTTAAATGTGCAGCTAATGTCAACACAAGACGACATTGTTGTTGTGACGTGGATTGAAAAATACAACGTGATTTAAATAGATTTAGAAATCTTCACAGGACAAGTTTTCAATCAATAGTTTTTGGTGTTTTTTTTACCTTGAGATTGCAAGGAGACCCAGGGCCACACATGAGGCATTAATAATTCTGAAGTGTTCAGGGATAGGATAATAAGGACATGAGACAGAATAATGTTGCCTGGTATTCAGAGCCACACTTCAGCAAGTTGTGAAGAGTAGATCTGGTCAACTCTCTCCTCGCCTCAGTTTCAGATCTACTCCACAACATATCGTCCAATCAGATTAGTTAATTTTCTGCAGTCTGAGTGGGGAGGCCCAAACTTCTCTGTCCACACACACTTCCTTCAGTTGTTCCGGCAGAACCCCAAGGCGTTCCCAGGCCGGTCGAGAGACATAGTCCCTTCAGCGTGTCCTGGGTCTTCCACAGGTCTCCTTCTGGTGGGACTAGGGACGGGACGATATACAATGTTATCATTAATCGCGATAATAAAGGGCTACAATTAAATAATCATGAAGTTTTTCATAATAATTTCAGAATGGCACATGATGATAATCGTGATAATGAGTCTATTCAGGGTTAATTGCAGACTCTGAGACAAAGTTTAATGATTTTTGCTCAACATTAGCATTTGTTCACTTTGAATCATTGTTACGTACTTTTAGACAAAATTACAATAAATACAGTAATAAATGTTTTAGAGACTTTTAAACTGTACACCTATATGTTTAGTAAATGATCGTGATAATATCGTTAATCGTGATTATTTTGGTCACAATAATCGTCGTGAGTGCAGATTTTAATATTGTCCCATCCCTGGGACATGCCTGAAACACCTAGGAGGCATTCGAAAGAGATGCCTAGGCCGCCTCAGCTGGCTCCTCTCGCGATCTTGTCCTTACAGTCGTTACCCAAAGCTCATGACACAGGTGAGGGTTGGAACGTAAACCGACCGATAAATCAAGAGCTTTTCCTTTCGACTCAGCTCCTTCTTCACCACAACTGTTTAATACAGCAACAATGAAAGAAGCTGATTGGTCGTCTGTCATTTAGACCAAAATCTAACAACTAGTTTTTGCTTCGTTCATTGATTTTGCAGAAATCAGCAATGTTTTTCAAATTTACATATCCACATTTTTTTCCATTTTTTTCCATGTCCAAAAACGTTTCGCAGCTCATCCAGGTGGATTCATCAGGGCTTGATAAGGTTTGAACTCATTTGAACTAATTATTGTTATTTGCCACGGATTTTTTTCTTCAGTAAGTAAGTAAGTAAGTAATCTTTATTTGTATAGAGGGATTTTTTGTTTATCAACACGGGCGATGCGCGCGCACCCCGCCTGTAGAAAGAGCCTCCGCACATACACACAACAGTGGAAACAAGTCTAAAAAGCTCCGTTGTCAGCCAACGTCAAGAGTTTATCACTTTGCGAAAACAAAAGGCATGCTGCTAAGCTAACATTTATGGATGAACTTTGATCCTACGACCCTTAGAAGTTACTTTAAGGTAAGTGAGAAAAACGGCGAGAAAAACGCTGACTCAAGCTTTTGGGACAGACGTCTATCAGACCGGTTCATACCTGATGAAAGCAGCTAGCTGTCGTCCCGTTTCGTTGTTTAATTCGAACAAGTTTCCCAATGTAAACAAAGGCGCGCTTTCTGCAGGACGCAAGCGCAGTAGGGCGGAGAGTGACGTCGACCCAAAATCCCTCTATAGCGCATTTCACAGACACAGAGTCACAAAGCGCTGCACAGTGAGAAGAACCCCTCCCTTCCCACTCAGTGACAGTAAGCTGCCCTGGGGCAACTCCGCAGAGGCGATTCACCTAACACCTGGCGCCTCAACCTCCGACTGTCACCAAGTGTTCCCTAACATGCATGTTATCAGTTGGTGGGGAAACCGGAGTGCCCGGAGGAAACCACCCAGACACGGGGAGGAACATGCAAACTCCACACAGAAATGTCCGGGCCTGAGCGGGAATCGAACCCGCGACCTTCTTGCTGTGAGGCCAGAGCGCTATCCGCTCTGCCACCGTGCCGCCAAATTAAAAAGCTAACCATTACACAAGCTACGATTTAATTTGTGACCCAGAAGTACAACCTCGTAAATGATATTTGGCATCCCCTCATCCTAGTTATGTCACACTTCAATCTTTTTGCATTGGAGACTATAGCAAAAGTTTAGAATTTTTGCTTTGGTTTAGGGATTTAGGAAAAGTCTGCTAACCGTGTTGGGGAAAAAAGACTAGTTTGAGGAAAGTTTGGGACAGAGCTCTACAGACTTGTGGGTTCTATCACCGTAAATGGATTAAAAGAGAGAGAATAAAGCTGATTCGTAAGAAATCTGATCAACAATTAGGCTGCCATACCTCAGGTCAGAAATGCTCAACTCGTGAAGTAATTAAAATGGCATGAATAAAGACATATCTGTTGCCAAATTACATGTTTTGTTCATCATAAAAAACAAGATGTTGTCAGATAATTTAAATTAATTGAACCCAAAGTTTACAGATGCCCTGATGTAAATAGTAAACTCTTTCAGTCCGTTTGCTTCTCGTTTGCTGTTGGTTTGAGTGTTGTTGACCAGTATTGACCTGAGGAAACGCTGCAGAAATGTGCAGAAATCTTCTTATTGACGTTTGGAGCAGAGTGATTTTGAATGGCCGCGGAGTCAATGGGAGCCAGACCTCCTGGAGCCCTCCGGTCACCGCCGAAAAACCTCTGCTTTGACGTGTCGTTTAACCAGGCTGATTCTGCAGAAGATAACCACTCTGCCACAGCACAGAGCCGGAGTTTAACCCACAACCTCGGCTCTGACGTGTCGTTTAACCAGATTCTGCAGAAGATAACCACTCTGCCACAGCCGGAGTTTAACCCACAACCTCGGCTCTGAGAGGAAGAGAAGAGGCAGGAAAGGCAGTGTAATTAGATTAGTCTCTGCTCTAATGCTCGGTGCAGGTCCCATATCGTGGTGTGTTTGGGGACAGTGGGACGTTTATGTTTCCTCACTCCTTGCTCGGACACATTTGAAGCTGTCGAAAGGATGTGACCGGTTTTAGGTTTAGGCAATTTTCGAGCAAACTGATGAAATATGATTAGAGGAAAAAGCCGTCCTGCTCCTCCTGTGTCTCACTGCTGTGGCCAGTGTCATTACTAAACTCTATGTGACTCTATCAACATTGATATAGAGTCCCAGACAATGGAAAGTGAATGTTTTTAGATTTGTTTAAGGCTACACATTACCACCGTAAGAGCTAACAAAATTCCAAAACAGCATAACATTTAGAGCCGGCTGCTCACTAGAGGAGTTTATGGTTGTTTCTGATTTTTTGACTCTTAAAAAAAAAAGCTACAGACATAATGACATTTACACACCATGAGTCGGCCTACTGCCACCATCAGGGGCAAAGTGCATTTTTATTGAATTACACAGAAGCAGACACTGTAAGCCCTCCATTAAAAATATTTCTCTATACAACAGGGTTTTGGTGTAAATCAGGGGGGTCTGGGGGAATTTCCCCCCAGGAGAATTTTTTAAATTTCTGTGCAATTTTCTGCATTTTGGTGAGTTTTAGATGTGATATAATTAAAAAGACATAAGTCAGTAAATCAAAAGCCTCCCCCTCCATAGAGGCCAGATTTAGGAGCCCCAGCCCCAGATGCCCTTAGCTCCGCCCCTGTAAAACTGGGCTTATGGAGCATCAGTCAGACTCAGGACTGTCCTGTGTGATCAGAGCAGAGAAAACACTGCTGCACACACTTTAGTCAGGGAAGTGTGTAAACGTCTGTTTATGTCACATTCAGACAAAAGCCACAGCTGTAAACTTCACTTTGAAGATTTGCGTCCCTGTTATTTTCATGTTTTAATTCATTGTACATTTTGGACCTTTTCTCTGTTGATATAAGGCGGATTTGCACAAAATAAGAACCAATATGAAGCTCTAATTTCACAGAATATCATTGAGTTTGAAATGCTTCTCAAAGGAACGGTCTGTCTGTTCAATAGCTCTGCTGTGACGCTGCACTGACAGTTGCATGTTTCAGAAGGAGAGAGAAAGAGAGAGAGTGTGGAGGAGCAAATGTTTCTGCATGAGTCAAAGAGCCGCATGCAGCTCGCAAGCCTCGGGTTCGCCACCCCTGGTTTATAGTCTAGTAAAGGTGCTTCTCACATCATTTATGGAGCAGGTGTGTTGGAGATGACACAGTGTGTAATGCTCGTAACAAAGAATCCCGCACTTTGACTTTTGTTTACAGATGATGAGGCGATGTTTCTTCTTTATTTGACAATTGAAGCGTCGCCGTCACAAGTCAGATGCACCAGATGCTTCTGTTGTAAAGGTCCTCGCTCGTGCAGCAGGTGAACCTCACCATGATGCTCCTGACAAACAGTCCTAACAGAGTCACAGCGACGCACAGACAGAAGGAGAGAAAACACAACACATCTCTGACTCTGGCCACTCCTGAACTCGTAGAGGGAAACATCGGGATGAAAATCAGGCCAAAACTCTTGTAGCGTGCAGTAGACTTTAGATATCTTTACTGAAGATAAAAACTGCAAAGTGGTCAGTTTAGATTCGGTTCACGGATTGAAAACACAAACATACACATTCTTCTTTACAAACATGAGACTAGAAATGTTCATATTTATAGCGTTTTTCTAATTCATCTTCGTGATAAATACTATGACAAGCCTAGTACCAGATATATTACAGTTTTGATGGATGCTAGAAGAATACAACTTCTCACTGTTCAGGTTCGGCTCGTGCAAACCGCAGAGACACGGTGAGCTCATGGTTTTTCACACATCATCACATCGTCACATCCACCAGAGTAAATATCCTCTCCACTCAGCCACAGTTTGCGTTTTGTCGTCTTAAACGCGAGGTAAGACCACCCGCCCAGTCTGTTTATCACACTTCAGCTCAAAGATAAAACCCACGGCTCAGCAAAAAACACCAGAGAGAACCAGCTCCTCACTCAACGCTCAGCCGGACACAAATATTTACCGAAGGAAATCAGCGCCGCGGTTTGCATTGTGAATGAAAAAATCAGACTTCACCGCAGTCAGTTGTTCTTATCAGTGTTTACATCTGCCGCGACTGTTTACGCGTCACCAAATATGTGTTTAGGACTTGGATTCGTGTAGTTTTGTTACATGTTTTGGGTTTAATTCAGTGGAGAAGAGAGTCAGAGAGGGTTTGTGGAGCTTCTGTGATGAAGAATGAAGGAGAATGTGCACTGAAACTAAAGCCAGAGAAGACGTATTTGATGGGTCACAGAAAAGCACAGAGCTCATAGAAGCCGTTTTTGCACTTTAGGAACTTTCTTTTGTTCCTGTAACCTTTTTAGCCTCTGGTGTGTTCCCACATAAGAAGGACCAGAAACCAGAAAGGCCTAAGTGGGGCATGTACTTTTAGTGATGCAACAATGTTTTTTGTGACGTTGTTGACAAATGTTGTACGCACGCGACGCACATCAACAACGCCAGGTATGTCGGAAAGTTTTTATTAAAATAATATTGGCATTCAAGTTTACTGTTGCAGTGCAAGATGGACAAATGCAGAGGTACAAGCAGCGCTAAGTCCGCACGCTAACGAAGAGGTAGAGCGAGGCTTTGAGGGACCCAGAAAACCTTTAGAATCTTCAGCAAGCTAGCTGATTAGCTAGCGCAAGTGCATTTATCCCACAGCTAAGTAATGCCACGAGAAAATAAAAAAAAATATATGATTGTATCATCATGCTGGACATAATAAACAGAAATACTAAAGTTTGAAACTAGAGCTGCTGCTCATTGACCAAGCTGGAGAAACAAGTCAAGCTAAGGCCGTTGTCAGCTAACTACAAGAGTTTATTCATTCATTTTCTACCGCTTAATCCCGTTAGGGGTCGCGGGTGACTGGAGCCTATCCCAGTGACTTTGGGCCTTAGGCGGGGAACACTCTGGACAGTGGCCAACTCGTCGCAGGGTTAGACACACAACCATTCACTCTCTCATTCACTCACTAAGGGAAATTTACAGTGATGCCCAATGAACCTAAACATGCAGGATTTTGGAAGTGGGAGGAAACCGGAGTACCCGGAGAAAACCCACGGTGACACGGGGAGAACATGCAAACTCCACCCAGAGAGATCGTGAGATGTTGATATGGTCCGACCCGGGAGTCGAACCCACGACCTCCTTATTGGGAAGCCAGAGCTCTAACCACTCTGCTACCGTGCACCTCAAGAGTTTATCACTGTGCAAAACAAAGGTTTTGCTGCTAATTCAACATTTGTGAGTGAAATTTGACCCTACGACCCTTAAAAGTTACATTCAGGTAAAAAAAAAAAAAAAAAAAACTGTCTCAAGCTTCAGGAGACCGACGTCTGTCAGACCGGTTCAGACCTGACCCAAACAGCTGCTCTCGTCCTGTTTTATTCAAAGAAGTTTCCCCATGTAAACAGACGTAGAGCGGCTCTTTCTTCATAACGCACGCGCAGTAGAGCAGAAAGTGACGACGACCGAAAATACCTCTATTATGAAGACAAACAATATACTTAACACAAAATACATTTTGGCCAATGTGTCATAAGATGTAGTAGAACATGATTCAGTTTCCAAACTGTTTCCAGAGTCTTTCATTTTGAGTAAGTAGTGTATATTAAACGTGTGTCTGTGCTCACACGTTTAACAGGAATCATCTTCAGTGTCTCAGTAACTGCAGAAGAGGGTTTCCCACAACACATGGGTTGATGGACAGACTTAAACTAGAAAATCTCTGGCTGTGGCCCTCTACAGAAGTGTGGCCCTACTCAACTTGTGTAGTCTGTGTATTTGAAAAGTCTGACTCTGGCTGTTGCAAAGTTACTCAAAAAATGTTGGAATCTTATAATTTGCCCTTCGTCCTTTTGTTATTCAATAAATTAACCAATCGATGATGTCGTAGTCGAACAAACCTTTTTGGGGAGACTTAATATTTCTATCTAAAAGTAAAATCCGACTCATTTCTATAGTGCAAAAGACTTTAGTAGAAAGTCTGAGTCGATATATTTATTTTCAACACCTGTGCAAACTTCACCATCTCATCATGAATCAGATTTGTATTTTTCCGACTGGACTGAACCGAAAGGCGCTGGATCTGGTGCGTGATAATTGCCGTGTTGTATCTGCGATGGTTGGGGCTGATAACACGTCCACACAAAGGCCGACTTGAGCCGAGAACGCAGAGCAAACACGCCAGACACAAATGACTGTTTTCAGATCATAACTCAGGTCAATTATGCCTGAGTGCTTTTCACATACGCTCGCATTTATGAAGAGGAAAGCGCTCCAAATGGGATCAAACACGACGCACAGTTTAGTCTCGTATCGATCTGTGAAAGTGCAGAGGCAGAAGTGTTTATTAAAAGACTGAAAACTGAAGCGGCAAATCAAATGTGTGTGGATTTATGAGGAGAAGAGGTTTAAAAGGAAATATGTAATTGTTCAGCTTATATAAGAGGCGTTTCCATTAGACCGTCTTGGCTCAACTCTCTGGTTTGGAGAGTTTAGATTAGGCTTGTTTCACTGCGACCTGGTACGTTTTAAGTCCAAGCAAAGACTAAGCTGTTCCCTTAAACACCAGTTTGTTCTGGGCAGTTACTAGAGAGATAGTTCCACATTATAAAGCGATGGAAGCAGAACCAGACCAAGTAGAGCACTGGTCTTCAACCTGTTGCTCAACACCTGCTAAGTAGCTTGATAAAAGAGTTTGGAATCATACATATTATGATTTATTGCTCAAATTGTATTAATTGCATGCCTAATTCTACTGTAGATGTATCTTTAGATGCCACTTCTAAATGGACAATGGCTAATGTTTTATATGGACATCTAACTGTACCACATTTACCTTAATTTTTTTGTAATCACTTAAAATAGTAGCTTGCTATTAGTATAGTTTTGCAGCAGTAGCTCTCCTGGGGGAAAAGGGTAGAGCTCTAAAGTAGAGCTATTGTCATTGTTTTGTTCTTTAATTGTTGGCATTTGTCAGGTCGTCACAGCAGAAAATTCAAGAATCCATAAAAAACAGTCAACAGGTGGGACATGGTGCCACAGTGGTTCGTGCTGTTCAGTGCGTTCATGTTAAGTCAACGTAAACGTTGAGGAGTCCCAACAAATTTGCGTCCAGAGTGTTGAAATTCACTGGTTTGGGTGTCTGCAGATGTCATGTCTTGCGAAGTAGACGCTTCAACCTGCGTTGGACTCATCAGGCATCGACGCCCAAGTGGGACACTGCTGAACTTTCATCGCCTGAACGCGGCATCCACCAATCAGACACTACGACGTAATGATGCTGCTCTGCTCTCACATCCAGAGGAAAAGACTGTCTACTGTTTTAATAACTTTTTATCGAAAGGTCGCTTGTTTTTTGGCTTTTTTCAATGGCTTGGTCACTTGTTGCTCTGAAAATCGGACAACCCTGATACAACAAAACAAATATACAGAACACAATCTGAACTGACGCAGAGCTCACAAGGATCTATTAAAAATCCTCATTGTGCTGTTTAAACCACTGCTGTACGACGCGACACTGGAGACATGCAAAGCAAAGTTATTTGCAAAAAGACGGAACGTAGAGAAGCACATCAGGGCGCAAAAAGTGTTCTTTTTCTCCCCAACACCCCCACGTGCTTTGGGGCATTTAGTTTACCCGTTATGGCGTCAACCTCAAAAATACTCTGAGTGAAAATTTGCTTCAACACTTAGATAGATCCTCTTTAAAAACAGTTCAACTTTTGAGCTACTGGGATTGTTTCAGTTTGATGTTGCTAAAATAAACATGACACTGAAGTGAGAAGGGCCTCAAAGTCAAACTCTGCTTAGGACTCGCTGAAGTCTAGAGCCGGCCCTGTCTGGATCTAGAGTTGGACCAAAGACGGTTCATGGATGTAGTGGAAAAGTAGATGAAGTGAGTTGTTTTAGCAGCAGAGCGTCAGTGTGAACTTGTCTGAAATGAACACAGCCTAATTATGTTCATTAGTGCAGAAGCAAAAGCTCTCTTTAGCCGCGTCTCTGACATAAATCACAGGGTTCGTCGGTGTGGTCCTGCAGATGTGGACTGTTTGAATTGGCCAAAGCTTCTTCAGCTCACAGAGAAGTCGTTTCCTCCTTCCATGTTTGACCGCGCTGATAACATCTCAAAAGAAACACGACGAAGAAGGAGCGGATCATCTATCAAACACCAAACAGACAAACCAGCTAATAACCTCTACACATGCTAACAAATAAACCAGCTAATAACCTCTACACATGCTAACAAATAAACCAGCTAATAACCTCTACACATGTTAACAAATAAACCAACTAATAACCTCTACACATGCTAACAAACAAACCAGCTAATAACCTCTACACATGCTAACAAATAAACCAGCTAATAACCTCTACACATGCTAACAAACAAACCAGCTAATAACTTCTACACATGCTAACAAACAAACGAGATAATAACCTCTACACATGCTAACAAACAAACAAGATAATAACTGCTACACATGCTAGCAAATAAACCAGCTAATAACTTCTACACATGCTAACAAATAAACCAGCTAATAACTTCTACACATGCTAACAAACAAACCAGCTAATAACCTCTACACATGCTAACAAATAAACCAGCTAATAACCTCTACACATGCTAACAAATAAACCCGCTAGAAAAATCTACAAATGCTAACAAACAAACCAGCTAATAACCTCTACACATGCTAACAAACAAACAAGATAATAACTGCTACACATGCTAGCAAATAAACCAGCTAATAACTTCTACACATGCTAACAAACAAACCAGCTAATAACCTCTACACATGCTAACAAATAAACCAGCTAATAACTTACACATGCTAACAAACAAACCAGCTAATAACCTCTACACATGCTAATAAACAAACCAGCTAATAACCTCTACACATGCTAACAAACAAACCAGCTAATAACTTCTACACATGCTAACAAACAAACGAGATAATAACCTCTACACATGCTAACAATAAACCAGATAATAACTGCTACACATGCTAGCAAATAAACCAGCTAATAACTTCTACACATGCTAACAAACAAACAGAATAATAACTTCTACACATGCTAACAAACAAACGAGATAATAACCTCTACACATGCTAACAAATAAACCAGATAATAACTGCTACACATGCTAGCAAATAACCAGCTAATAACTTCTACACATGCTAACAAACAAACAAGATAATAACTTCTACACATGCTAACAAACAAACGAGATAATAACCTCTACACATGCTAACAAATAAACCAGATAATAACTGCTACACATGCTAATGGACAAGCCAGCTGTTTCCTTGCAAGCCACAGAAATATAATATGAAATGGAATATGAACTCAAGATGTCGGTGCATTGTTTTCAAGGGCCTGTGCTTACGTGTGTTTGGTGTGAATGGAGCGTGGAGCAGGTCGTGGAGGAGGCAGGTTTCGAAGACTTGCTTGAAGAATCTGCATCACCAGCGGTCGCAAGTTGCAGCATATGCAGCTGTTTGATTGGCCCGTGACTACAGGAGAACCAGCGAATCAGTGTGCTGGAAAATTGTGCAGAAAACCGAAAAATGACGCTTACAGAAAAACAGAATTTAGCCGAGCATGGTTTGGAAGTAAGTACGGAGGAAAATGGCTATTATTTTCTCCAAGGAAAACAAAGACGGAGAAGTTGCAGCGGTCGCAGTACAAAGACTGGACTGTGGCGGGAAAGAGAAGTTGAGCTTAATCCATGAGGTAAAATAAAGAACATCTGTTTGGCGTCAGTTTGACAACTACTCGCGTGTCAAGCATTACATCACACACATGCTCACTCGGCATTTGTTCGGCGACTGGTGGCTGTTTGGATCATGTTTGAATGTTGTTTGAATGTTCTTTAACACTGATTTGCCCCGAATCGCACGACACAGTTCACAGCGGAAGTCTTTAAAGTGGACTTTAGAGCTTTTGTATGAAACATAAACAGATGTGCAGACACTGGACTGACTGAAGTGTGTGCAGCAGTGTTTTCTCTGCTCTGATCACACAGGACAGTCCTGAGTCTGACTGATGTAGGGCTGATCGATCTTGATTTTCAGTTTGATTTTGTTTAATCTTTTGAAAAACAAAATCAATTTCTTTTATGATTTTTTTTTTAGGTAGAATATTAATACAGTATATATACAGTAGTTTCAAAGTTTTGCTCCAAACCACACATTTTTACTGACAAAAGAATGTTTTTCTACCGATTCAAAACCCACCACCAAATAATTGACAATTCGGTTCGATTTGATCTCAATCTCTTAATGACCCAGCCCTAGGCTGATGCTGCTAAAGCCCAGTCCTACAGGGGCGGAGCTAAGGGGGCATCCCTAAATCTGGCCTCTCTGGGGGGCCTCAAAGATATCTTTTTTTACTGCCTCATGTATTTTTCACTCTAGTGAAATTATTTCATAAAATAAGAAAACACAAGAAATTCCATAGAGGTTTTTTTTTTTTTTTCTCGTGGGCATGACCCCAGGCCCCCTAAATTATATCAAAACCTTGTTATATTTAAATGTACTTGTATTAAAAGGGTCTGCGTTGTAAATCAAAATTAATTTTTACCCCCTGGTGGTAGCAGTAGGTCGACTCATGGTGCGGCTGAAAATTTTTACTCTTGGCCTGAGACCGGTTTGTCTCCCCTGAACTTGCACTTGTAGTGTGCAGAAGGTTTCAGTTTGTACTCTAAGCAAACAATAAAAATGCACTAAAATAAAATAAATCACCTTTTTATTTGTGTGCAAGTCCTTAAAGATGCTCTGTGTAACTTTTTCAAGGGGTCAACTTGACGTAGTAAGGGAGCAGCTTTTCCATAGAATCAAACTGCTGTAATGTTTTGTTTGTGTTTTGTCATTTAAATCAGTTAAATTACAAAGTGCCATCCCGGGACATTGCCATTCTCGTCTGCACATGTCCTCTCTGTTTTATTATTCAAACCCAACATTAGTCTTTAAACAGACCTCGTCCCTCTTTTACCTCAGAACGTGTTGAAACTATATCTGTCATAAACGACATTTCCAGAACACTTTGAAGTCCTCTTACAGCTCATATCCGAACATTCAAAACCCCGGATTCTCTTTTTCTCCTCCGGCGGCGACGGCTCCACCACACGCTCCTCTCATTCACTCTCTCCTTTCACTCTTCTTCCAAATCTATTCAGAGCAAACATTTGGGTCTGTCAGCTTTTGTGCCTTTGCTGTTGTGTGTTGTACGTGGAGTTATGAGCTCAATGGAGTCAGGCTGGTTTCAGGACAGAAGTCTGGGAGGTAAAAGAGAGAGAGAGAGAGAAGAGAGGAGAGTTAAACATTTTACAACATGTCCAGAGGGAAAGAAATGTGGCTTTTACAGAAGAGGAGAAAGAAGGAAAAAGAGAGAGAGAGAGATGTGAGGTCAAAGAGACACTGAGGACAGACTATACAACACCAGTTTGTCAAGATCATTTTTCAAGTTACTTAAAAAAATAATTAGTTGTAGTTACCCGATTGCTTCTTGAGTTACACCGGGCTCACGCTGCCTCCATTCCAGAACCAGATCCGTCTGGGTGCAGTGGTCACTCACACTCAGACCTGAGTATGCATGCGTATGTACCAGAGGTTACATTAACTGACAATTTTCCGTCATTTACCGATTGTAATTTGCTTTGACGGAAAATTTTTAAGGCCCTCCGTCATTTTGACGGATTGAAATGAAGCTGCCCTTTTATATATAGTCTACTAATTGACCTGGATCCCGACCGGACTCGCGCTTTCCCACTCGCTCAAACTGAGGAAGCAGCGAGGGACAAATGCTGCTTTCAATCCCATTCATGCGCGCGGCAGCCGCGGCTGTTCCGTCAGGGAGGCCGCTAGACTGACGGCTGCAGAGCGCACGGGGCTGTAGCTCCGCAAATACGTGACCTATGAATCTGTAAACCTGGAGGCTGCAGTTTTTACGGATCACATGCTTGCTACGGAGCGCGGATAAGGCTTCATTCGACAAAAACAGCGGGATGGACAGAGTTTTGTCGGCCTGATTTCAAGAGGATTTGTGTCTATGACCAGGATCGCTCGACAGACAAACACTGATGTTTATTCAGATTCATAAACTTAGCGGAAAGTGCCACCTGCAGTTCCTTGGTTTGGTGACGTGCTCGCATCGGCTGACATCAGAGAAACGTTCCCGGAGGAATGAAGGACTGACTTTTACGCAGGAGAAATGGAAATAACACGTGGCGTTTGGGGCAAAATACAGTGTGGATTTGCAGAAAGTGGAGAGAAGTGGAACGTTGTGCTTCAGGTAAGAAATGCAGAGCCACATCAGTCACAATGAGATTGTTGAAAGTCAAACGGACACAATGATTTTGCAGAGCTTTAATGATATCTTAAGAAACTATTTATGCAAAGTTCAGTCATTTCTTTGTCTTGTCTCATGACCCGTGCGCTTTGTGCAGTCTCTGTGTCAGAAATCAGCTAAAAAACATAGGCAGCAATAAACCTACTCAACAAAATTATGACGGATAAAAATCCCTCATGACGGATTTTTTTGGACCTTGTCCGTCACGGTGACGGATTGGAATTAAGTCTAGTGTAACCACTGGTATGTACGGACTCTGACGGCATCATGCGTTCATGAAGGTTCACGCTCATTTTGGGAGTTTGTGCGATCACTGACACGTGTAGAAAATACTGGTAAAGAAAGAACACTTGGGACTAGTTTTGGGCTTATTTCAGGTCTGTTCATTTTCTGTTCCAATTTTTGGCCACACAATGTATAAACAACGAACATTTATTTACATCCCCTGTGTTATATTGTGGACATGTCAAGAATGATAAAAATTTTGAATTAGTTGTTGCATAATAATATTGTTTTATAAACCAATCAATGCAATGGTTTTCTGTTTGTCGTGTCTTGTTTTCACAA
The DNA here is from genome assembly GCA_038363315.1 of Mugilogobius chulae. Classification (NCBI taxonomy): domain Eukaryota; kingdom Metazoa; phylum Chordata; class Actinopteri; order Gobiiformes; family Gobiidae; genus Mugilogobius; species Mugilogobius chulae. Next base: position 8,458,503 of record CM076415.1, on the reverse strand, counting down.
CTTCCAGAAAATGTTCCTCCCAACGGAAAGATCCGGACGATTAAAGCACATCCGCGCCGGACAGATTGTCGTTTGAGAGCCTCATTACTTGTCAAGAAACAGAAAGCCTCTGGATGCCGAACCGGAGTACGAACTGGATGCAGTTGAGCCCGGTGTTAGATCTGCATGATTGAGGAAGAAAGTAATTAATTAAAAATATTTAACTGTACATAATTAAGGTTGATTATTCAATAGCCAACTTCATTTGTACAACACCAGCGTTATCTGGAGTCCAACAGACCAACATCGCTTGGTACGACACCTTCTCCAGCCTGACGACATCTTGTACTTCCAGTGTCCACCACCAGGTTTGAGGATTTCAGCCGCCTCAACAACACCACTCCAACAGACAATTACTCAGATGAGTAGACACTGAGAGAGGTGTGAGTGGAAGACCCTGCTGACAGACGCATCCACAAGACTCAACAGACCCTCGCGGCAAATGTTTGGCGATTGTTTGGCGACTGGTGGCTGTTTGAATGCTTTTTTTTTTTTACATCGATGCACTCAAGAGAGACGTGAACAGCATCGCTCCAGCTACCGACAGCGACTGGGGGTTGTGTTGCTGTGAAAGACCCTTTACACAGCTGTGCAGGACCACACCAGCCTCTCACTGTGGGGCAACGCCAGAGAAATGGAACGTCCATTATCACTCACAACAAAGTCATTCGTTAATTACACATTTAGACTCTTCCAACACTGATCAAAACATCTGAACTGTCATTTTGTAATGCGTTTTTAGCAATGTGTTTATTCAAGCTACTGTCTGAGAGTCAATCAGACCTCCAAACACTCTGACCCAGACTACGTTCATGAAAAAGACAGAGAAGGAGAGATGTGTGTGACGGAGCAGACGAGGAGAGAAGAGTCAAACCAAACGCTCTTCCACACATCTGGTTTGTGCATCTGTCCTTTAAAGTCTCACCGTTTCCTCTGTTTCTCAATGAGACGGAAACATCACAGAGACATCTTCAGTCGCAGCTTTTAGTCTGACCTGAAGGAGAATCAGACGTAACTGCGCTTCTCAAGTGTGGTCCATGGGTTGTTTCTGTTTGGCCACATGAGGAGGTTTAATTTAGGGTGAACGGTTCAGGTCTGGAGCATGGACTTGGGTAGTTTAGGTTCAGGGTTTTACATCGTGTGTTATAATCAGACACTTTCATAAGAACAGCTCTGTGCATTGAGACATCTGTTTTCTCTGATTTAGATTAAATTTAGGGTTTTGGTTGGATTGCATGACTCTGCCTCTCTCTCTCTCTCTCTCTCTCTCTCTCTCTCTCCTCTTCTCTCTCTCTCTCTCTCTCTCTCTCTCTGACCCTGATGCTTGTGGACAGTGTGTCTGGGTGTCCTCTTCTCTCACACAGACTTGTCAGTGAGCTGGTGAACGTCTCTCCTCTTCTCCACTTTCTCTCTCTCCCTCTCTCTCTCTGATCCTTACAGACAGTGTCTCTCCTTCTCTCCTTCTACAGTGAGTGCTCTGGTTGCTCCATCTCTCCTCTACACCTCTCTCCTCCTCTCTCTCTGACTCTCTCCCTCTCTCTTTTGTTCTCTCTCTCTTGACCCCTCCCCTTCTCTTTCCCTTCTCTTTCTCTTCCCTTTCTCTCTTCCCTCTTCTCTCTTTTCCTCTCCTTCACACAGACTTGTCAGTGCCCTGGTCTCTCTTTCTCTCTCTGACTCTGATCCTTACAGACACTCTCTTCTCTCTCTCTCTCCTCTCTCTCTTTCTCTCTTCCTGGAGGTGAGAGTGGAAGACTTGTCAGTGCTCTGGTCTTTCTCCTCTCCATCTTCTTTCTCTCGTTCATGCAGACTTGTCAATGCTTTGGTCTCAGTTTCTCCTCCTCTCTCTTTTTATTCTCTCTATCTCTGTGACAGACAGTCTCTCTCTCTTTCTCCTCTCTCTCTCCTCTCTAGCTCTCTCCTCTCTCCCCTCTTTCTCTCTCTCTGACTTTGATCCTTCTGGAAAGTCTCTCTCTCTCCTTCCACACAGACTTGTCAATGCTCTGGTCTCTCCTCTTTCTCTTCTCTCTCTCTCTCTCTCCTCTCTCTCTCTCTTCTCTGACTCTGATCCTTCTGGAACTCTCTCTATCTCTCTCTCTCTGAGTTGGTCCCTTACAGACACACTCCTCTCTCTTTTCCTCCCCTCCTTTCACTTGTCAGTGCTCTCTTCTCTCCCTCTCCTCCTCTCTCTCCTCTCCTGCACTCACACTTGTCAGTGCTCCTTCTCTCATCTCTCCCTCTCCCTCTAGTTCTTCTCTCTCTCTCTCATCCTCTCCTCCCTTCACACTTGTCAGTGCTCTTCCTCTCTCCTCTCTCTCTCTCTCTCTCTCCTCTCTCTTCCTCTCTCTCGCTCTCTCTCTCTCTCTCTTCCTCTCCTCCCTCACACTTGTCAGTGCTCTTTCTTCTCTCCTCTCTCTCTCTCTCTCTCTCTCCTCTCTTCTCTCTCCCTCTCTCTCTCTCTCCTCTCCTCCTCACACTTGTCAGTGCTCTTCTCTCTCTCTCTCTCCCTCTCTCTCTCTCTTCTCTCTCTCTCTCTTCCTCTCCTCCCTCACACTTGTCAGTGCTCTTTTCTCCTCTCTCTCTCTTTCTCTCTCTCTCTCTCTCTCTCTCTCTCTCTCTTCCTCTCCCTCCCTCACACTTGTCAGTGCTCTTCTCTTCTCGGTGTGACAGCTCAGGCCTGTGGGTCATTGGATCACTTATCTCACTCACCTCGCTCTTTCTCCGCCTCACCACTGCCCCAAAATCTCTCCATTCACACTCTTCTATTCTTTCATACACGGACAGTAAAATCTCTCCATTCACACTCTTTCATCCTTTCATACACAGACAGTAAAATCTCATCGTAGTAACTCTGATTGTAGATTTCTTGAGCTGGTTTATGCGTCACTTCTGCTAGTTTGTTCTGTTCACATCACGACTTTCTCTCTTATCCTTCTTCCCTCTGCTCTCTTTCAACTTCTGCACCCTCTCTCTTCTCTCCTCTTTCTCCTCCTCCTCTCTCCCTGTGCCACCCTTCCACCTGTGGGCCCTCTCTCTCTGCCCCCGCCCCTTTTCTCTCCTCTCTCTCTCCCCCTCTCTCTCTCCCCTCTCTTCCCTCTCCTCCCCTTCTCTCTTCTCTACTGTGCCACCCTGCCACCTCTGTTCCCTCTCTCTCCATCTCTTTCTCTCCTCTCCCACTCCCTTCTTCTCTCTCCCTCTCTCTCTCCCCTCTTTCTCTCCTCCCCCTCCCTCCCTCCTCCCTCCCTCCCTCTCCTTCCTCCCTCCCTTCCTCTCCTCCCCTTCCCTCCCTCTCTTGTGTGCCACCCTGCCACCTCTGCGCCCTCTCCTCTCTCTCTGAATCTTCTCTCCTGACTCTCTTCTTTCTCTCCTTCCTCTCTCTCCCTCTTTTCTCCCTCTCTTGCGTGCCACCCTGCCAACTCTGCGTCCTCTCTCTTCTCTTTCTCCCCTCTCTCCCTTTCTCTCTCTCCTCCCCTCTCTCTCCCTCCCTCTCTCCAGTGCCACCTCTGCGCCCTCTCCTCTCTCTCTGTCTCTTCTCTCCTGCCTCTCTTCTTTCTCCTCATCTCTCCTCCCTCCCTCCCTTTCCTCTCTCTCCCCCTCTCTCATCCCTCTCTTGTGTGCCACCCTGCCACCTCTGCGCCCTCTCTCCTCTCTCTTCTCTTTCTCTCCTCCCCTCTCCCTCCTCTTCTCTCTCTCCCTCCCTCCTCCCCTCCCTCCCTCCCTCCCTCCCTCTCTCCAGTGCCACCCTGCCACCTCTGCGCCCTCTCCTCTCTCTCTGTCTCTTCTCTCCTGTCTCTTCTTTCCCTCCTCTCTCTCCCTCCCTCCTCCCCTCCCTCCTCCCCTCCCTCCCTCCCTCCCTCCTCCCTCCCTCCCTCCCTCTCTCCAGTGCCACCCTGTCACCTCTGCGCCCTCTCCTCTCTCTCTGTCTCTTCTCTCCTGTCTCTTCTTTCCCTCCTCTCCCTCCTCTCTCTCTCCTCCCTCCCCCCCCTCTCCCTCCCTCCCTCCCTCCCTCTCTCCAGTGCCACCCTGCCACCTCTGCGCCCTCTCTCCTCTCTCTTCTCTTTCTCTCCTCTCTCTCTCCTCTGTCCTCTCCTCCCCTCTCCTCCCTCCTCCCTCCTCCCCTCCCTCCTCCCCTCCCTCCCTCCCTCTCTCCAGTGCCACCCTGCCACCTCTGCGCCCGGGGGAAGTGTGAAAGAAGTGCAGTGGAGTCAGAAACTGTTAGCGTCACCATTGTGAGTGTGAGTGTGCGCGCGGCTGTAAATGGGCTTTTGTGAAGGCATCTCTCTCTTTTCGGAGTAGCACTTAGCGGTTAGCTCAGGGGAGAGGCTGCTTCTGCACATCCAGGCGAGCGCGCACACTTCAGGGGCGTAAGGTTCAGGCCGGAGAGGAGGGGCGCTGAAACGGAGTCAAAAACACCAAACAAGAGCTCTTAACAAGCACCAGGACCTAACATCAGCTGCATGAATGTATCTGTGTGAAAACAGCATTAACAGCAGTTTGTGAGATCCGCTGATGACCGTTTGATGAATGTCCCTTCTTATCTTCCCTGAATATCAATCATTTCATTAATTAAAGATCAGAAATACCCTTTCATTGTGCAAAACTGCAGATCTTTGAAGGTCGTTGCTTGCCAAAGTTGGTGACTGAGGCAGCATTCGCAATACACTTTTGGTTTGGATCAGTTCGAATTGACTGAGTCATTGTGAAGGCACAAATACATTCTGATCCTAACATTTTTAAATCTGGTCCGGTTGCAGAGGTCGGTCTCGGTTGTATCGAGCCCTGGAGTGGTTCGTTTGTTTTGTGAACCCAAACGAACCAAGAGCGAAACAAAACCAGGAAGTGAACAGTTGTGCAATTAAGGCTGAGATAAATACTACGCAAAAACCCATGAAAGTAACAGGAGAAGGACAGAGGATGATTCAGTTATAATTAATCATCACACGATTGTATATCACCGTTTTCTCTCGCTATTTACAAAAATAACAAAGTTATAAGGAAATACGGAAAGTAACACTACAGCTCACATTTAGTTCTAAAGATATTGAGCAGATGACAGACTTTTGGTCCAATAAAGAAACTTTTTCTTATGTTTTACTTTGGGCATTTGGATTGAAATGCCCAGTCCTCCTCTCTGGTCTTCTAAAGTGAAATTGAAAGTGTCTTTGCTCCGACACTTTGTCTGTCACTCACTCTGGTCCCGTTAATGTGAGAGAAGTTGTGGAATAGATCCATAAAAACACAAATATAAACTCCAGCAGCGTGTTTGTTTCTGATGGAGCCGTAGCCGCCGAGAAGAAGTGTCTTCTTTGCTGTTAACATAACGTGTTTCTGTCACACAGCGCCTCTACAGGCCAAAGACAGGTGTGTCACTTCTGCGCTGGTTTGATTGGTAAAAGTGTGGACAGAACCAAACCAGTTTAGAACAAGATACAGTGTTGCAGCTTTGGTTCCCAATCGAGTCGAGTCCGATTCTGTTGTATTGTTTTTCAGCAAATTTATTTCTTTTCATTTCATTTGGAACATTATACATGTTAAAGCATTTTGTATATAAAGATACCACTACCACAGCCTTTGATATGTAGACACACAAATGATGAGCTAACATAGATTACGAAGCATAACTGATATTCAGACTAGGTCCATGTAGTACAGGAAAGACACAGCTGCTCACTGTCTCACATACATGTGCAGGTCTGCATGAGTCTGGTTATTCGCAGCACTATACTCATAAACTGTTAGTTAATCTTTATTTTGCATGAATAGGACACGTATTGGCTGAGTTACGTTGACAAACAGCTGATGAGTTAGTATGTCTGCAGATGTTGACTTGTACAGTATATTACTGCACTGAGATACAGCGGGTTTGTGCACATTTGTCTGTCATAACATGAGGCTGTTATTCCATACAAAGGTTTTATCAAACTAGTATTTCTAGTTTAGTTTCACCAGTTTTAAGTCTCTTCACACTGATAGTGGAGCCTCTCAGCTCTGGGTTGGTGCAGTCAGTGTTTGGTCACCGTGTCCTCTCTCTCTGCACATTAACTCCATGTCAGAGCTGTCACTACATCCACACTGTGTCACAGAGAGTCTCAGAGAGTGTACGTGTGAGTGTGTATGTGTAGTGTGAGTGTGTGTGTGTGCGCTAAAAGCAACATTCTCCAAAAGTGAAGCTCCTAAAAGGGTCTGTGTCTGCAGGGCTCTTCTGATGGACACAGCTCTAAACTAAACTACAGCTACACTCATGACTTACAATATATTTACAGAGTAGATTTTGTTTTGTGTTTATTTGAGAACAGATTATTTTTATTCACATGTTTTAGGAGATTACACTTGATTCAGTGTCTTTTGACAGACTTTTAACCACAAAATTGAATCAAGAAGATAGTCCTAACAAGCCTGAACACCTCTTCTTGGGCCAAGTTTATTATTGTAAAGTAATGTAACATAATTTTGTATTACTTAAAATGCATTTAAAAAGCAGAGGTAGGACCAAGGCATTGTTTTGCAGGTTTCAAGTACATCTCAAGTCTCTGGCTTCCAAGTCCAAGCCAAGTCTTTGCAAGTCTTGTGTCGATTACAGCTTGTATTTTCATAGATTTTTCTAAATGTTCCTAATAGGGATGCACCGATACCGATACCAGTATCGGGTATCGGGTCGATACCAGGGCCTAGTACTCGTACTCGTACTCATTAATTGGGCCTCGATACCAAGCGCCGATACCACTTAGCTTACTTGCAGCCGCTCAGCTGCAGCAGTGAGCTCTGCAATGAGCAGTTCATATTACTTCACATTGGCCTAAAGTCACATTTCAAACAGACTAAATCACCTAAATGTGACACATGAAGAATGGAAACATTTATAACTTGTAAATGTTGTCAGTTGTTGTCTGTTGTAGCGGCTAATGTGGCTAGTGCAGCTGGCGCTTCACTGCTTGTGGACGCTTTGTAACTTGTTGCAATTGAAAAACAACTTTAGCGACTGAATAGAGCAGAGTGTAAAGCTACGGTCACAATGACCCGTACGACCTGCTACGACCTCTCTGCGAACGATTTTTTTCTCATTTTTTACGTCATTCTTGAGGCGTTGTTACGAAAAAACAGCGCTCGCAGCTCGTTCGTAAGTTCGTAGACAGGTCTATGGTCTTGTTAAAGATTTTCTACGACCAGTCTACGAACGCAGAGACTAAAGCCTGTGTAATATGCCTGAGCGGGAGAGTGAAAGTGGAGAGAGACGCGCTCTGGAGACTGCGCATCTCTTGAGGCGCAGTTTAGCCTGTACAGGGATCTGTATGAAAGCCCACGGGCCTGGAGCACGCGACGGAAACGCACCTAGCTTTAAACATGGAAAGGAACGGACAAGGAGCGCACGGGGAGGACAGGACAAGGCGCACGGAGACAGGACGGAGCGCGCAGGGGCCCGGACTTAGAGCGCGGGGACCAGACCCGGAGCGTGAAGGGATGAGATCGCTTGAAACACGGCCGGACCGGACCAGGAGCGCACGGAGAGGAACGGACCCGGAGCATGCAGGAATATCGCTTGAAACACGGCCAGACCGGACCAGGAGCGCGTGGGGAAAACGCAAATGGCCTGGAGATGGACACAACCACGGGGAGAACAGCTGTAACAGACGTAGACATTTGGACAACTTCTGCTCGCTGGCGGTTTGGGAAGTGCTTCAAACTTTTTATATGAACACAATGATGTCAGTGGATTAGTCTTCAGCATCTGTCTTCGCTTTGGAAGTTTTGGCGTCTCCTCTGCAATACACAGGTAAGAAACAAAGCGGTTTTGATGTTTTTACGGAGGTTTGACTTTGTGAGTTTGTTGTGTTTCGGGTGAGAGAGACAAACGATCAGAACAGCTTTCAGACAAAGCCTACCGAATATATTTGTGTTTTGCTGGTGTGCAATTAGGTTATTGCTATTCTGGTACGGTTTACGAAAGGTTTAATAGTTAAAAACACCTTGATAAAGGCTTGAGTTGGACGCAGGGACATCGCGCAGCTCCCGTGCGATACACAATATATGTAGGATTACCGTAAAGACGCATTAAGCAAGCTTTAGGGCACACGCAAGGATGCCGTACGGCTTCATTTCCCCAAGAATGTCGTGAGTTGTTGGTGAGAGCAGAAAGTCTGCCGTAAGAAGACTGTAGGAAAACAGTTTCCACTCCACGAGCCACGTACGAACCCCAGATTTCGTACGACCTGTAAGATTCGTACGACCATTTTATTCGTACGGGTCATTGTGACCGTAGCTTAAGCTTTCAAAAGAGGTATAGCATGTCCATATTGTCCAAAGTGTGGCCGTGGAAACAGAAGGAAAGCTCACTGTTGTGCTAAAGCGGCTAATGCTATTAGCACGGAGGAGCGCAGATGTGAGGAGACGCAGCAGTCACAAGGTAGGCTGCTTATAAATAAATACAACTATTTTATCCTAATGCATTTTACTGATATTTGCAACTGTCTAACAAATAATTATTTTAGTGTGAAACTAGTACACTACAAGACATGCTTTCTAAAAATCTTACACTTTTGAGGCTTTCTGCTTAAAGAACCTATTTTCTGAATATTTTTTCAACATTATGGTAACAGTAACAGTTGTAATTATTTTTCATTTTGAAGGCCATGGCTATGTTACTGCTGTAGAGTGGGATGTCATAATGCTAGATTTTAATATTATTATTTTTTTTTTGCAAAAGTAGTTTATTTGGGGGACAGTTTGGTACTCTGTATCGACAAGTACTAAAAATAAAGTATCGGTATCTACTCGGTTTTGGAAAAAGTGGTATCGGTGCATCCCTAGTTCCTAACCTGTCCAGTCAGATGGATTCTCTCGAGAGAATCTGGCTGATCCCCACCAGCCTGATTGGTTTTCAGTCTGAACCAACAGCCCAATCATGTCGCAGCATCAGGGAGGGTTGAGGGGGGTGTTATTGACCAATGGAGTCAGTGCCGAATTCAAGTCAAAAGTTCGATGGTCAAATGCCTAGAAGCTCCTGTGCAGGCGCATAGGCACAGGCAACACATATGAAGACAAACAACTTAGAACATGCTATATTTATCATTAACGTTTGCTTATTTTAAGTTAAATATGAGCTTATCGTTTGTGAAAGCACAATAATTACTTCCTAATAAGCTTAAGCAAACGCTCATAGCAGAGAAACTTCGGCGTCACTGACGGTGTTAAAATGAATGTTTTTTATGAGTGTAGAGAGTACAAGATTTCACGTGACTTTATCAAAAATAAACATTATTATTGGACTTAGCAAAGATGACAAGAAGCAGCGCCTAAATCAAACAAACCAAAGATGGCGGCTTCTGTGGATGTGCACGTTTCTGCCGCTGTTGATTCTGTTTTAGCAGAAATGCAGTGTGTTTAGTTTTTGAAAGAAGAGCAGACACGTGTTCATGTGTCACACTTGTTGTTTCTTGCTGCACACACATTAGCAATGCCAGTACGATTCGTTCAGCACAAGCTAAGGCAGCATTAGTTGACCAGTCGCCCAATCAGCTCAAAGTGTCTCATTACACGTCCCACCTTTTCTCAGACACTTTCATTGGAAAAAGTTTCAGGATAATGTGGAAGAACTCAAACACAGATCCATCTGATGTGAGCCTGGTTTAAATTATCCAGCTTAAAAAAAGAAATCTGGTCACACAAAAGAAAGTAAGGAGGGCCAAACATCTGTATTATGTTATCGGCCAGTTGCAGTAGTTTCTTCTTCTTGCAGACAGGGTTTCTCTGTTCAACACATGTCCCAGGTCTGCTCTGAGCTCTGGACACTCTAAACTTCTCCCTGACACTCTCCTCACACGACTCCGGCTTGTGCTGCTCTGCTCTATCAATAAACATCCAGTTATGAATAAGAGATAGGATTCATAATGGAGAGTCCGCACTGTCAACAGAGCCGAGCGGACACTGAGACTCTGAGGAGGACCAGGGACTCTGCACACTCACTCCAAGAACTAAACATACTTTTATTTGGCTCTAAGCCGTGTATGTGGTCAGTAAAAAGCCTTGTCAACAGCTTCAAGTCACTTTTAGTTTCTAATATATATATTAATCAGTTTTACTCTTCTTAATAGAAAAAGTACTGTATGTAGGTTGTCATTTCAAAAAAGCGTTAAAACCAAAGAAAAACTTTCACGTGAAAATGATCAGAACACACCTGCTTGTTTGTAATTGTCCGACTACAGGTGGGTCGGCTGTGCTATAGATCGTGCACGTGTGATGAAAATATGATAAGCTGATTCATGTGTAAGAACTTATTTGTTCATTAGCTTTGAGTTGTTAGCTGCAACACTAACAAGCCTAACCCGGTCTCACCCTGGATCCGGTCCGTACTCCGGTCCGGCGTACGGAGGCTTTCCGTTTCTTGAAAAGTAATGAGAGGCTCTCACACCGCAATTCTGGAGGCAGTGGTGAGTGACAACCGGACCCAGATGGATCCTGATCTGGATCTGGAGGCAGTGTGAGCCCGGTGTAATGGTGCGTTCAGACCGTCTTGAGTGTTCAAGCAAATTTGCATGGTGTATTGGCCTTTGTTGACGCGCCTCCACGCCTCTGAAGACGAGGCGTCTTCCGAACTTTGCTCAAAGCTGTGCGGAGTTGGAAAAATCCATCTTCAGACGCGTCGGAAGTCACATCAAGAAGAAAGAAGTGTTTACTCAAGTCTTTTAATCACTTTTTTAAACAAGAGCTTGCTTGTTTGGGGCTTTTTTGAGGGGGCTTTGACAACGCGCTCACATGGATCTATTAAAAATGCTCAATGCCGTGTTTAAACCACTGCTGTACGACATGACACTGGAGGAGGACATAGACAGGGCACTGTCTGGAGGAGGAGAAAGTTGTGTGATCAGGTAAGTTAAGTTTTATAAATGCAAGCCTCTCTCTCAACGTGATCTGTCTACGAGCAAAACAAAGCCTTTTGCAAACAAGCGGGAACTTGAAGAAGCGTGTTGGGGCGTTAAAAGTTTTTTGTCCGACAACGCCTTCACGCACATCGGGGCGTTTTGGACGCCTATTTGGGCGTCAGCTTCAAAAATGTTCTGCGTCAAATATGCTTTTACACGAGAATTTAGACACAAATACGCTGTCCGGTGTGAACGCAGCATAAAAGTTCCTCTGCATTCCTTCTGAGGTACAAAGACTTGGTCAAATGCAAAATACAGAAATGTTGCTTCTCTGACGTGCATGTACAGAAACAAACAGAGAAACCGTAGGAAAGAGCGTTTGAAGCAAGAGATGTGAACATGTAAGTTGTGACTTATGACATACCTAGGCAAACCGCGGCCAGGGGGCCAGATGCGGCCCTCGACTTGAGAAACAGAAATGTATGATGAAGTATAAAGGACAAAAAAAAGAAAAGCTGATAGGGCTTTGAGAACAAAACTTGTAACGTTTTGAAACTTAAAAAATTGCTTCATGAGAATGAAGTCGAGCTTTTAATCCAAAAAGTCATAATAAGAATTTTTTCAGAATAAAATCAAATGTAAAATTTTGGAAATTTTCAAAATTGAGCTTGAGCTTTTAAAGGACAACATTTTAAATTTTAATCATGGTGATAATTAACGTACGTGGAACATTTTCATAGAGATCAAAATAATAATTAAAAAGCTTTGATGTTTTACTTTTTCTCATAGTATTGGAGTTTTTTTCTACTAATAATTGGCTTAATTGCCTACTTGGGACTTGACTTGGTCTCTCTTTGAAACTCTGATTGGACTTGTCTCTCTTTGACTTGGACTTGTCTCTCTTTGACTTGGACTTGATTGTCTCTCTTCGACTTGGGACTTGACTTGGACTTGTCTCTCTTTGATCTTGACTTGTCTCTCTTGACTCGGACTTGTCTCTCTTTGACTTGACTTGTCTCTCTTTGACTCATTGTCTCTCTTGACTTGGGCTAGACTCTGACTTGTCTCTGTTTCAACTTGAGACTTGACAATGCCTTGGTCTCATCTCTGTCCAGAGTTTGCTAGTTTTTAGTTAGTTCTTACTTCATTCTTAATCTACATTCTGACCTTTTCGTCCCAGTCCACGTTGTGTCCTTCAGTCTGACTTTACAGCGATGTTCGGAGGAGCTGCTTTCTTACAATCGAACATCTTGGTGTTTTGTCTGAAAGTGATTCTCTCGTCTTTAATGAGCCCATTACGCCGTGTGTATGCAAACTCCATTAGCGCCTGCATTAGCACTCTTCGGCCTTTATAACGACTCATATCCTGGAACACCATCGATTCCGAGACAATCTGCAGCGCCACGAAATGTGTGTCCATCAAACGTAGCGGGCAGAACCAGAGCCGTGGAAATGTGGACAATTAGACTGGAGTCCTTTTATACGTGAGGTCATCCCTGGTCAGAGCACACAGTGTTCTCGTTTAGTGTTTCAGCGCTCACAACACAAACAGAATAAACTCTCAGATAGTTTCTCGTACAAGAGCTGTGCAGAGGTGTGTTTTGAGCCTGAAGTGGTATAATCAGAGCAGATCCAGGGCTGGATGATGGGCCCAGATTCAAAAGGCAATGTGGGGCCACTTCTCCATTTTGTACAGACCACTCACAGGACCATAAGAGATACTGTGAGCTGTGCTGGATGTGATCAGGGGCAGCGCAGGTTGTGCAGGAGGCAATGTTTTTGGTACAGTCGAGAGGGACCAGCATGTAGGAGGGTTAACCGTTGTTCTAGAAACGTCGACCTCACACACCGCTCGATTCTTACTCTTCTACAGAGGCTGGACGCTTCAGGGCCTTGTCCATGAGCAGCAGCAGCTTCACAGCTCAGTATTGGAGAACAGTGCTGCTGCTGCACCCATAATGCATATAACACAGAGTGTGGACGCGTCCATTCAACTTAAGACCTGACGGTCAAAACAACTCTTTCTAGCTTGGTTTATGCCTCCCGCACGTGAAGTCCGCTCGAAAATGAGACGCATGGACTAGAGCGGAGCAGACGCTGGCAGAGTTTATAGTTTCTGTGCGTCTCAAGTGGCTGCTTGTAGAGGGCGGTAGAGAGCTGCCATTGAAAGCCTGTTGTTGTCCGCGCGGACTGTCTGCGTAGTCACTGATTTTTCCCTGATGCCAATGCGGAAAATCTGATCCACGCGGACGGAAACTGGAGTACAGGGGAAATCGAAGTACCCGGGGGAAATCTACTCAGACATGGGGATACATATTTTTGATCTTAGACCTGCAGTTCTGTTGTAGACCTGACCTGGCATCAACCTTACTCTTGGTTTAGGCTTAGTCTAATTCTGCTTCAGTCCTTAGTGCTGAATTTTGACATTTTGTGAAAAGTGGGCAGTTCAACAATCCATCTCAGGGGCTGTTCCTTGACTAGTCCTGTTGTAGGGCATCAGTTGCTCTGGGGCTCCACAGCCGAACCAGGCAGTGTCAGCCCACCTACCGCTTGTGAAACCAAACAGAACTCACACGACATGAGCGCTCGTAAAAATGACAACACAGTCTCTGGAGAAAACTTATACAAACAAAAAGTCAAAACGTAAAATAATCACGAGGATTGGTTGGCGACATTTTCTTTAGGTTTGGGTTTTTGCATGGTCACAAAATAGACTATTCATGTAGTTTTGCGTACTGTTAAACCTGGGCTGCGTTGGACAGAAATCTTTTCCTCAGACGCATAAAAAACATTTTGTCCTACTATATTTCTGTGTAATTTTCCGTCTTTGCATGAAAAACACTTGACTCGTCGTAATTTAGCTGAACATTAACCACTTAAGAGCCAGAGCATCAAACACAAGACTGTATTTCTGCTAACGAGACGCATTTCGTTCACCAAAGAGTTAAATTAGTTCAATTAAGAGCCACTGATCTTTGGTTATAGAGACGGATAATCGCTGCTGTTTGCTGTTCGGAACGTTAAAATGGAAATGGAAGATTAAAAGGAAAAGTCGTTTGGATAATGTCCTGCTTTTATGTCCAGAATAAACTGTTTTAGTGTAATTAAAATGAACGAGAGGGTTTCTCTTTGACTATAATTAATGAGAGGATATAAAACACACGCTGGGTTTGTTACTAAAAGAACGTACTCGGGTCAAAAAGAGAAATATTATGTATTGTTCTTGTGCTGTTTTTGTTGCTTTGATGATGAACCAGCAATGTATTTTCTTTTGGGTCATGGCAGATGGCAGCACAAATCATAAAATACAACAACCCAAGACAAGCAGCAATAACCAACACCAATAATAATAAAAAATAATAATACAAACAAAATAATTATACTACTGATGATAATAAAATAAAAGCAATAGTAAAAAAAATAAAATAAAAAAAGAATGGCAGTCTCAGACACATTAGAAAAGAACCATTGTGTATGTTTAATAATCATCTAAATTATTTAAATCAGTGTTTCTCAAGCTTTGGTAATTTACCGTTGGTGGTATTTGAGCTGCCTTTAATGATCATCTGTATTTTATGCAAATACTTGATTTAAATGCAAATCCATTTATATTTTATTCTTAGATCAAGCATCCACCAGACCTGCCCCATCTCCGACCATCAATGTTTTAGACATATTTAGTGTCATTTTAACACATATGAGCTCAGAGCCCTGAGAAGTCTGTGTTTTTATCTGGTGGTACTTGAAGAGGCAAATCTTATTTGTTTTTGTTTTTTTAAGGCAGTACGTGGTAAACCGCTTTACCATAGTTTTTAAATTACAGTTACTCCACATTCACACACTGATGCATTAATAGTCCAGATAACAGGCGCCGATTTATGTTGGGTTTTTTTGGGTGGGTGCCCGAAACACGCGCGCACATGCACGCACGCAATGTGCCCACGCGCCACTTGCACACGTTTCTTCTTTCGCGCGTTCATTACGTTTCATTTCTACTCGCAACTAACAGACTTCTTGCCCTCTCTGATGTGCCCTTTTCCCAGTTAACAGAATCCATTCAGTACATAAAGCTTCTCAGCGCAGCTCTCACGGCATCGGGTGCTACAAACAGAAGCAGTGCAGTTCGTCACTTCATAGGTCTCTAGTCTGGTTCTGAATCGCATAGCACCTCAACATTCTCGTCTCTCGTCTCAGACTCCACTCTAGGGTCACCAGTCTAATAATGACAGCGCTCTGAGAGAGGAGAGATGCTGTATGCACATACAACGCAAAGACAGTGAAAGATGCCGTAGAGATGTAAAGAAACCTGATAATGAAAGTAGGACAAATTTGCCTGGGTGCTCTGACATTCGAGTGGGCACCCATGGGATCGGCGCCTATGGTCCAGAGAGTCCTATCATTTTTTAATGAAAATCACAAGTCGATCTGCCATACTGTAAGACATCTGTTCGAAAGAGGCCACTTTAGCTAGTTCTGTAAACCATTCAGGAAACTGTGGTTCCTCTTAGTCCTTCCAATGTCGCATCAATACTTGATTTCCAACCATTATACTTGTCTGGATGAAGTCAGATAAAGAACATTGTTTTGTCATTTGTGGATCACTCAAAACGTATAACTGTGGTGTAAATTCAAAGGTGGATCGAGTGATGCATCTATGAATCTTCATCCAGTAGTTTGAATAACCGGACATTCCCACAACAGATGCACCGAGGCTCCTTTATCTTGACATTTACAGCAGTTGTCAGAGTCCATAAGTCATGACCCATAGGATACAGGGACATTACCAACAATAGCTGGTCTAGATTAAGGTTAGCGGGTCAATCTTTTCAGACTTTAGGGTCAAACGCAGCCACAGAAGCACTTTGCAGCCTCACACACGTCTTCTACACAGATCTGAGGTGTTCTGCAGTTTTGTTCATAACCATTCACTTTGATCAAATCTGCGCCGCTTCCCATTGTGCTTGGACTGCTCTCTTGACCTACATTTAACCCACACAAAGGCTCGGATACGTCTGACCCTGGAGGAGCTGTGCGTTTCCGTATAAATAAAACAGGGTTGGCGTCCGCAGCATCACGTCCAGTGTAAGATCGGCTCCATTCACAGTGAGTATTATCGGTGAGAAAAGAGCCTGTACTTCAGTGTGTCCGCGTCTGAATGGGCTGCTCTTTTAGCGGTGAACTGGTGACCTCTGACGCTTCACTGAGCCCGGATACAGTCATTCACTCTGTGTCCTGGAGGGTTCAAGCTCGACCAGAACAGTGAGAGTTCAAACAGGAGGATTATTTCTAAAATGTGCATTGATTTGAACTGGGGCAGTGTTTGTTTGTTGTAGAATTGGTCGTGGTAAAATTTCAAGGCTTACTTTTGGAAATATCTAAAAACACAATTCGTAAATGGAAAGGAGTGTTTGAGAAGTTGGGTTTTAGACCTGCTTTTTCTGTGAATATTTGGTTTCATCAGCTGCATTAAAGGACAAATATTCTTTCTTTTCTGTTCTTCAAACGAAGCTACATGCACCAGAACAAACAGAAAGTAGATTCCCACTTCAGAAATGGAATTATAACTTTAGCTACTGGCTGCAAAGGAAACAGGACACGGTAGAAATAATTAAATAGAGCTTGCCTGCAGAAAAGCTCCAAACGAGTCTGGAGGATTTATAACGTAAAAACAGTGCAGAGGATTTCAGAGATCTACCTGTGACATCACAGACCTGGGTCATTCAGGACAGTGTTTACTGCTGCAGACCAACACAGTCTCACAAGAAGGCGTACATTTTGCACGACACAAAAATAGCGTATTTTTAGCACGATATCAGTCCTGTTTTGCGTACTTATGTTACGCCGTACATATAGCACGATATGAAAAAGCGTAAAAATTACACGAGTTTTGGTTGAAGCCACGTGGGGACGTTTTCTTCAGGTGAAACGGGTAAGTTCAGGCATAAAGTTACTAAAATGGTTAACATTAGGGTTGGGGCTTGGGGCAGGTTAAGATTAGATGTGTGATTTTGTTCATTTTCATGAATAAGAACACGTCTTAACAACCACCATTGAAATGAACGGGGACTGTGACGCGGACTATAATTACGCAAAAGAGCCTTAAACTCGTGATAATCATACACAATTTACATGTTGCGTTATGTCGTGGTATATGTACTCTTTCTTGTGAGATCTGGCTGTACAGACACGTACCACCCACCTCCCTATGCAGACCGGGAGCTAGACCTCTTCGTATAGACTGGAAACCCATTCATACCCCAAAGATAGGGTTAGGATTACGGCTGGGGTTAGAATAGGTAATTTGGATAAGTTTACGGCTTTGTGAAAAGTCTGAAAGGAGAGCTTTTTCTGACCTGTAGTGAGAGGTGGGCAGGACAAAAGTGGTCTAAAGTCAGACACCTCTTGTTTTCTGAGGCTCAAAAGGAAAGTCTGTGATGAGGAATCTTAGAACAAGATTAAAAACTCAGAAAAGTCACTTTTGTGTGACACAAGAATAAATATGGATTGAACCTCCTTAGCGACATCAGTTTATAATGATTTAAATCGTTATAAACAGCTAAAGCTTCTGTTCAGACGTCCAGATAAAGACTCACTTTGAGAGACAGACTGAAGCTTCAAGCGAAGCACAAAAGAAGAGTCACACTGTAGAGACTGGAAAATAAACCTATGGAATCAGCTTTTGTTGAGATGTGACTATTACCCTGAATGTACACTGAATGTGTGGGTCTGCAGAAAAATCCACATGAAGTTTATTTTTCCTGGAGACTGCAGCAGTCTGGTGCGGCTTTGAATTCAGTATACAAGTGTTCTGACGGGTTCTTTACGTGAATCCACATGGCTTTGGACTAAAACGGATCGCAGTTGACACCATCTGATGTAACAGGCACTTTGCAAGAAACACACACGTGTCTCGAACCGAACCCACTTCGCCATCAGTGTACATCCAGCGTTAAAGGGGACCTATTATGTCAAATTCACTTTCTAAGTTTTTAACCTTGTTATAACAGCCTTCCTTCATCATTAGTTTCCTTGAAGTTATATTTGAATTGATTCATACATTACTGAGTAATCTTGTATTGTTCTTCAGCTGCAGCTCAACTGTTCTCACCTACCACCTAGCCCCTCCCACTTGTCTGTATTTACTTGTTATAATTCAAAAGAATAAAAC
The DNA here is from genome assembly GCA_038363315.1 of Mugilogobius chulae. Lineage (NCBI taxonomy): Eukaryota > Metazoa > Chordata > Actinopteri > Gobiiformes > Gobiidae > Mugilogobius > Mugilogobius chulae. The sequence goes on along the minus strand of CM076415.1, from coordinate 8,440,443 downwards.
TCAAAGTGAAGCTTATATGGTTCAAAATTGTTCCAGAGACACTTTCCAACAATAAAAAATAGTTTTTAAAAATCTGTTGCTTTTTACAGTCACATTTGAAAAATGAAGAGGCGGGGCTTATCAGTTCTGCAGTTTTGGAACAGGAAGTCATTACAGCTGTTCCTATTTTTAAGTTGTTTTAGATCAACTTTGTGTTTTACAATGAACAAAAGGTAAATTACTGATCTGTGTATGTTCTAGTTTCTTACTAAATATTAAAAAAAACACAATAAGACCCTTTAAACCTCTATAATGCACTGGACTACAGTAAATGACAGGAATGCAGTGTGTATAACATTTTTCTGAGAAGGGCTGTCTGACTGTGGTTACCCACTTTACTTTTTTAACCTCATTTGGATCTTGATGGCTAATGAGGCCCATATACTGTACTGTAATATAAATCACTATGAAACATTATAAAACAGTAAACATTAGACTTATAAGGTCTGTTAAGCCTTTTACAGAATACAACATATACAACATAAGAACGGTGCGCAGTAGCAGAGTGGTTAAAGTGAGGCTAAACTCGCTTTCAGAGACTAACTCCGCCCACAACTGAACCTCAAACAGGCTCACAAAAGTGGGAGATGCAGGAGGCCTTTGAAGAGACGCCCAGTGGGTGTGAACAGTAATGATTGACAGCACCAAATATGAACAGTGAGCTTGGTGAATGATCCGTCCTGGTCCTGACGTGAGATTTGCAGCAGAGGGAGCTGTACAGCAACAGCCCCAAGTCTTTGCTTACTTGCACGTAAAGATTTTTTGCTTTGCAAATCATACGTATGAAACCTTTGCTTTAGTCTACATAAGCGCATGAGCATGTGAGTATTTTCTAAAAATGAAAATCGAAAATGAAAAACACAGGCACGAGTTTCAAACCAGCGCATCGTTGAACTAGTGGTGGCTCATCGCGCCACTCGCTCAACAAGCTGAGTCACATGGCTGCTGATGTCATTATGCAGCGGGTGATCGCTCTCCAACCTTCCGCAGCAGCGGTGTCAGAGGGAGGAGTTTAGATAAACCATCAGGGCGGCTCGTCTGCCTCGTCAATACACTGTGACGTCGAAGGGAACTGAAAATGCACTGACAGCGTTTGTCCATCGGCAGTACAGCCGCATTTTTTGCACACATAACTGCAAAATGAACGAGTTTGCACAAAAATGTCCAAAAAAGGCCTGGAAACAGTAGATAATTCAATTTTGACCCCATATACACAGTCTGACAGTGAAAAAAAGTTGATTCTGAGTTTAGTTTCTCTTTAAAGCTCAGGAGACTGTAGGTTTGATTCCTGCGTCTGACCAAAGTAGCGTCTCATAATTTCTGTGGGTGAAGTTTGCAAACGTGCATGTGTAAGACGGATGGATTGAATGAATGAGAGAGTGAATATTAGTTTGTCTCGATGTGTTAACTCTGTCCAGGATGTTACCCCTTAAGGCCCAAAGTCAATGTCACCACCACCCTAAACAGAAACAAGTGTTAGAAAATGAATAAATGAATGAATCACTTACTGTAAAGCCTTTTTGTGACACTTTGTATTTTGGCTCCAGCTCCATTTCAAAGTGACACTTCTGGAACATTGAACTTACAATTCAGACCTGACCAGCTCCAGTGTTTTCCTTGATTATTCCTCTCACCGTGCGGTTCTATTCTAACGTCGTTGAGTGAGATTTGGTCTGATGCCGACTCGTGCGGCTGTAAAGTGTCGCCGGGCCAAAGGTTTGGAGCTAAACCCGGGTTTTCACAGCTCTCTCATCCTCGTTAATGAGCTTTTCTCTCATCAGAAACACTTTCCCGGGATTTACGCAGACTTAACACGTTTTACGGAGAGTGTCTGTGATATTATCAACACATTTACACAGAGTTTAACAGTGTGAGCCAGGGCTGGTCACATTGATTTTCCCCTGGTCTCCTCCACTGGCCTGGGTGTTTGCTGGGTTTGTAGTGAACCGCTGAGTTGCCAAGTCCGCTTCTTTATAGCGACTTTGGGCTTCACGGGTTGCGGTTTTTTGGGCTTGCTCCTGAGAGGCACTTTGACGTCATAAACAGAGGATTTTTAGCAGTTTTTCTAAATTTGATTCAAGAAAATGTCCTCACTAATGACAGAAATATAGACTTTCATCATATTTTCACGCCTTAAATCCTGTATTAATGATCAAATACAATTTTAAATACTTCAGAACCATTTTACTTTGTTCTGCTGCGACACATAATGTTTAATTCATTGATTATTTTAATTACTTTTTTATTGAAGGTCTGAAGTCGCTTTTTTTCAAAGGCTAGGTCGCTTGTTGCTCTTTGGAATCTGGCAACCCTGATCCAGTGGCATTTCATTGTTTCACTTTTATGTTCTTCTGCGACATGATGCAACATTGAGACTAATAATCATTGTAAATGTCCTTTTATTTGGCACGTCAAAAAATCGCAAAGGATCCTAAACTCCTGTAGTGGGCAGCCGGCTTTAGAGAGTAAGTTAGAGTTAGAGTTAAACCGATATTGACCATTTGCACCTACGTCACTTGATCACGTGGCTGCGCCATGCTGGATGGCAGAAGTGCGTTTACGCAGCATTACAGGGATCGCAAAACTGACAAATTCTCACATATTTTCTTATTTTTCCGTAAAGAAAGCAGTGGATGCTTCTAGTGCATGTTCAGTACATTTGTCTGTGGAAGAAGGACAACTTTTATACGAAGCGCAAAGCAAGGCATTTGGAAAAGCTAATGAATGCTAGCTGATTTATGACCTCTTCCTCCTGCTGTGTTTGCCGAATAAATAAAATCTTCAAGTTTGCCTGACTTTACTCCTCATGATTTGTACCATTCTGTGGTAAACAGGGTTTTGTCTCACACTGGAGCAGATTTAAAAGCTACAAGAGGTTGGTTTTCAGTAACTTAGCTGTGAGGCTAGTGTTAGCCACGCATAATGCAGCTGTTTCAGATATTCATTGCATTTATTTTTTTGTCAAAGGTCTTTTTTTTTCTCTTTAGCATTGACTTACCTTGTTTAAAGTGTTCACTGCAGATCTGTAGCGATTTAGAGGGATTCCAGTTCTTTTGATTTATTGCTGCCATCCACTAGCGTCTTCTATCTTCATCAAAATGTAAACGAAAAAGCTACAGGTTTAGGCTTAAAACCTCGATCTTGCCTGTTAGTGCAGCGTGTTCCAGATACAGCCATTTTACAATTGAAATCAATTAAAATTACTTAAAAACGAGCAAGTTTTCGGCAAAGTTTCCATTGCTGTAATGCACACAGACAGAGCTTTTGCCCTCCAGCATGGAGAAGTGGGCGTTCCCTCGAGGAGCGTGACGACACGTGCAAATGGTCAATATCGGTCGGCTGATATTTTGGGTCAAATATTTAGGTATTTGTTTGTCCGATATCTGATCAGGCAGTTGTTTGGGCTTTTGTCTCTCCTAAGTCTGCAGTTTTGATTTTATCAATAACATCTTTTCTTCTTGTTCTATGACACAGCACAAAGTTTAATTAGTGTTTGTTTGTTTGTTTGTTTGTTTGTTTGTTTGTTTGTTTGTTTGATTGATTGATTGATTGATTGATTGATTGTTTGTTTGTCAATATGAACAATATTAATGTCTTTCATGACTACAAACGAGCCTCATTACATTGTGTGAAAGAAATGCACATCTACTGTGATGAATGATGTTCAAGGTTTTTTTGTTGTTTTTTTTTTTTGTCATACTCACTCCAGCTCTGCTTTTAAACTAAAATGCAAAAATCTGCCTTAGAAATTGGCATCGACTGACAAAATTTTTAAACAATGGCATCTGCATTGGTCAAAGAAACCCCATACCGGTCCATCTTTAATAGAAGTGCACAGGCTTTGCTAAAAATGCAAAAAGGTGACGATAAATCAGAAGTAGTTTCTTGTTTCCACCAACCACAAACTTGGGATTATTACACGTCTTTTTTATTTTTTGTATTTTTTATTTAAAGAAAACATGTGTAATGTGAGTGACGTCAACTGCTCACATAACAGACCCTGAGGAGCCTGGACCTGCAGTAGAAACACTCACCATCATCAACATAAGTGACCCAAACCGCACCAAAGTGAACCGGTCAGAGGGATCCAGACTTGTCTCCTCCACAGGCCTGGATCTCTTTACTTCCCCCGGTCTCCTCCAAAGGCCTGAGTCTCTTGTGTTTTATACTTTTCCCTCCTCTTCTGGGTCTAAACATGTTGGTTTTCCTCTCTGTTCCAGCGCAGAGTCCTGCTCTTATCTCTCTCTCTCTCTGATAACTCCTGAACCCTGCTCCTGATCTCTGCTCCGTCCTGGAAACATTTTCTTTTAAGTTTATCCAAAAGCCCGGCCGCAGATCAGCTCCTATCAGCACCAAACACAGAGCAAAGAGCAGACAGACTCCACTGCTGACGCTCAAACTTCTGCCACTGCTGCTCTTTTTAGCCTTTATCTAATGACATAAAAGCTGCATTAAACTCAACTAAACAAATAATATTTAAATTATAATTTTCTTACTTAACAGCTAAATAAAGATGAGTTTTCTGAAATAACCCTGAGAACCATTTGAAGCCTGATTTTAAAAAGGAATAGTTCATTGTAATTTGGTTGTAGTACTTTTAGCATCCGTTATATTTGCTGTATTTAGTTTATATGCATTCATCACATCTAGGAGAAGTCGAATAAAAAGTATTTATTACTTCAGAATGATGTATATGTATAAAAATGTATTTGCGGTTCCCAGTGCGTGTTGGATCCCCCAGGGCTGCCTTTTGTCACCCCTTCTGTTCATTGTGTTTATGGACAGAGTTTAGGCGCAGTCAGGGACAGAAAGGTGTTCAGCTTGGGGACCACAGGATCTGATTTCTCCTGTTTGCAGAGGATGTTGTCCTGATGCTTTAACAAACCAGAACCTGCAACATGCACAGGTCTGGTTTGAGCCGAGTGTGAAGCTGCTGAGATGAAAATGAGTCATGGTTCTCGTTCGGGAGAAGGTTCTTTGTCCTCTCCAGATGATGGAAGGTCCTGCCACAAGTGGAGTAGTTCAAGTTTCTCAGGGTCTTGTTCACAGTGAGGGAAGAATGGAGCATGAAATTGAGGTGGATGGGTGCTGCAGTGATGAGGTCACTGTATTGGACTGTTGTGGTGAACGAGCAGAGTTTTCTATTTACGTTCAACCTACGCTCCAACCCTTACTTATCATGAGCGGATACAAACAGTCTAAATTAGTTTTCTCTGCATGGTGGCTGGGCGCTCTCGTAGCGATAGGGAAAGGAGCTCGGTCACACAGGAGGAACCCGGAGTAGAGCCGCTGCTCCTCCACAGATGAGGTGGTTCCTGCATCTGTTCCTCTGCCTCCTGGACATAGTCTCTTTGGTGATGGGTTAGGGTTCTCCTGGGCATGTCCCACTGGGAGAAGGCCCTGGGGAAGACCCAGAACAAAATGCAGGGACTAGGTCTCTGGACGAGCCTGGGAACGCCTGGACATCCTTCAGGAAGAGCTCGAGGAAGTATTATGCTTTGTGCCTTGTTCCATGACACACTTAAACCAAGGGAATGTATGTTGTTATGCGTTGCATTAAAAGATGATATTCGTTGTCTGTAGTGGGATTAGCTGCAGTTGCAGATATGCAAGACAAATTTCCATTTTATTAGGGACAATAAAGTTTTATCTTATCTTTTATGTGTCTGGGCCTCCCTGCTCAGACTCTCTTCAATGCTAAACTCTGGATAATGCAGAAGGTAAAGGATGGATGAAGATACTATCTGTTTTATTTCGGCTCTCCCCTCCCCCCGGGCTGCAGATGTAAATTAACAGTGAAGCAATCTGGTACAAGCAGATGTACCAGATTGCACATTGTAACTCTAAATTTACGGTTACATTGTTATGTATTCATAAATTTATCTTTACTTGTTCTGTAAAATTATCTGCCAGTACCAATGAACTTTATGTACTTTTGCTATTGGGTTTGTACGACTTCTTTTGCAACAAATAACTGTGAATACTGTTGACTGAGTATAGCTATTGTTATTTAACTTTTCATTGCTTGTAGGTTTCCATATAAAAATACAAATGAAATAAATGTAGTGATTTAGTTAATCTCTCTTGACGTAAACTGATATCCACCACATTTCTCCAAACTTTAGTTCAGTGTATCAGCTTCCACATTCAAACCGTGTCTGATTTTCTGTGCTCGCTCTCCGCTCTGATCCAAACACTTTCCCTGGCTCCGGTCCAGCTCACATTGTATAAAGAGTGTATTATTTTACCTGCGATGTGTCCACGGCGGCAGACTGAAGCGAGAGAGGTGAAGCGGGTTAAGTTTAGTGTGAAAGAAGCTGAAACAGTGACACAAAGGAGGATTAGACTGAGCCGAGCAGGCCTGTGGGGTTTAAACCTGACTTCAGAAAATCAAATTACACGTTTGGGGTGAGCTTGACATTAAAGGAGACATTTTACACAGTGTTTTATAGCTTTAAGGGAGGTCTTTCTTGGATTCAAAATTGTAAACTACATTTGAGTTGGTTATAACTTTGGTTGTTTCAAAGATTAAAGAAGTTTACTTTTGTCTGTGGATTTAAAACTCTGCCTGTAGGCTGTATTAGTTCTGTGTTTTTCTCACCCTTTTCCTCTGTCTCTTGTCGTTTACAGAGCTCCAGAGAGAGGGCAGTATCGAGACCCTCAGTAACAGCTCCGGCTCCACCAGCGGATCCATCCCGAGAAACTTCGAAGGCTATCGATCTCCTCTGCCCACCAATGACAGCCAGCCTCTGAGTCTGTTTCCAACCAACTTTCCCTAAGAACGACCCGCCATCCAGGGACAAACATGCTCCGCTCTGCCCTCCAACGACAGCCAGCCAACTTCCTTTAAGAAAGAATCACCATCCAGGGACATTCAAACTTTCTGCTGCCCACCAACGACAGCCCGAAGTCATTAAATCTCTTTCCAATCAACTTCCTCGGAAAAAGACCCACCATTCAGGGACATCCAAACTGTCCTCTGCCTGTCAACGACAACCAGAACTCAGCCATCGCCCAACCAACAACCCTTAAAAAAGGGCCCTCAACCAGGGACATCTGAACTCTCCTTCGCCCACAAATGACAGTCCGTCTCTGAGTCTGTTTCAAAACAACTTCTATTAGAAAGACCAACCATCCAGGGACATCCAAACTTTTGTCTGCCAACGACAAACAACTTCTCTTAAAAAAGACTCACGTTCCAGGGACATACATTGTCTCATCTGCCTACCAATGACAACCAGAAGCCAATCTCATCACAACCAACTTCCCCTGAGAAAGATCCACCATCCAGGGACTTCTGCGCTCTCCTTTGCCCACCAACGACAGCCAGCTTCTCAATCTTTTTCCAACCAACTTCCCCTGAGAAGGAGCCACCATCCAGGGACCTACATCTCATCTGCCCGTCAACAACAACCAGAACTCAGCCATCACTCAACCAACAACTCCTGAAAAAACTCCTGAAAAAAGGACCCTCACCCAGGGACATCTGAACTCTTCTTTGCCCACCAATGAGAGTCAATTTCTTAGTCTGTTTCAAAACAACTTCCCATTAGAAACAACCATCCAAATTCACCTCTGCCCACGACAAAAAACGTCCCCTAAAAAAGTTCCATCATCCAGGGACGTACACGCTTTTCTCTGCCTACCAATGACAATCAAAGGTCAATCTAATTACAACCAATTTCTCTAGAGAAAGATTCACCGTCCAGAGACATACACGCTCTCTTTTGACTGCCAACAACAACCAGAACTCAGCCAGATCACAACCAACAACCCTTGAGAAAAGGGCCCTCATCCAAGGACATCTGAACTCTCCTTTGCCCACCAATGACAGTCGGTCTCTGTGTCTGTTTCAAAACATCCCCTAAAAATGGTCCATCATCCAGGGACGTGCACTCTCTTCTCTGCCTGCCAATGATAACCAAATGTCAGTATAATCACAACCAACTTCCCCTAAAAAAAAGATCAATCATCCAGTGACATACACACTCTCCTCTGCCCACGGACGACAAGCAAAAGCCATTCACATCACAGTCATCTTCCCCCCAAGAAAGACCCACCATCCAGGGACCTACAGGGCCTACGTGCTCTTCTCTGCCCGTCAACGGCAACGAGAACTCACGTTGTCTGGTTGTCTAATTACAACCAACTTCTCCTGAGAAAGATTCACCGTCCAGGAACATACACGCTCTTCTCTGCCCATCAACGACAACCAGAACTCAACTAGATCACAACAAACAACCCCTGAAAAACAGAGGTCGGAGGAGGCCACAGGATCTGATCTCTGCTCTTTGCAGATGATGTTGCCCTGATGCTTCATCAAACCAGAACCTGAGCTGAGTGTGGGGATGAAAATCCGTCATGGTCTCGACCAGAAAAATGGTGGCAAACATCAATGTTACGAAAAGCCAAAAGGTAAAATAACTATGAATTTTGGTTAAATCCACATGGTGACATCTTTCTTTGGGTTTATCAGGCAAGTTTAGAGTTGATGTTACTAAAATGGGTACGTTTAGGATTTACCCACTAAACCCAAAGAAAATGTCTCCACATAGCTTCAACCACAAATTTATAGTTATTTTACGTTTTAGTTTGTTGTAACATATTGACGTCAAAAGGCATGAAAACATGCTCTTTGTACTTTTTGGACTTTTTGTTGTATCTCTACTTTTGCTTCAGAGACTGGGCTGTAAAAACAGCAACAGTAGATGGAACAGTAACACCAAATCCTATACGGTACGAACACCACCATGAAGTCATTTGTAGTTAATTCAAGAACCTAATCTGATTGTTATCATCAGAGGTTTTTGCGTTTTATTCAAAGCCAATAAATCCATATATATCAAAATAATCAAGTCGTTTCATTTGGCCCACTATGAATTTCTCGAGGCCCAAATAGTTAAACCATTCCAAAAATCCCTTAAGAGCTTTTTTGCAATTGTAAAAGCCCAATTTTGCCCCAAACTTATACTGTATTCCCATTTCTTAACATCGTCTTATTTTCCCTGTTAATGTGCCTCTTGAAAAAAGAATAATTCCAGTCGGTTTATGTAGCAATCGTCTCTCCTTTTATTCCCACTTTTATTCGAATTTCCAACTAAACTATATATTGTAGACCTTTTAAAATGCACTGTGCAATGTTAAATCAGACAAAACTAAGGATTAATACATCAGATTATTCTTCATGAATTGTTTGAGTGAAATATTTGTGTATTTTGTAGAATTATTGACCAAATCAGATGCTTAAACTGTGTGTGTTTGTTATAATTTGCTCATGAAATGCTCTGCTTTCAGAAACAGGATTTTTAATGTTAAATATAAATATAGTTATGTTACAGATCTACAGTTTGTGTCCATGTTCAAACCAGTCTAAATGGATTCACTGTTGTTTTAAACGTTCAATAAAGATGATTGAAAACTATAGTCTCTTGTCATTGGTTATCATGTATTTTCTCTTGTTCCAGCTGCTTTCCCAGTGACTTTGGGCCTTAGGCGGGGGACGGCCTTGATATAAGTTCACAAAACGTCCCCAAAAACTGTTCAGTGATGTGGGTTTTTGGCCTTTTTTGCCCCTGGTTATTTCCTAAGCCATGTTTTCTCCAAAATAAATGAAAAATTCTACAAATATCGTATCAAAATAAAAAATATATTAACTTGTACCTTCTTTTAAAGTACCCGATGCAGGTGTTCGCGTACTCCTGGTTGAGAAACACTGGAATTGTCCTGAAATGTGCACTGTAAAAAGACTTTGTCTTGATGTAACTTCATAATGTGAGTTAAAGAGAGAGAGAGAGAGAGAGAGAGAGAGAGAGAGAGAGAAGGAAAAGGGGAGAGAGAAAGAAGAGTGAAGAGAAGAGAGTGAAAACAAGATAGAGAGAAAGAGAGAGAAAACAAGAGTGGTGAAAAAAGAGAAAGACAAAATGAAAGAGAGAAGAAGAATGAGAAAGAGGGGAGAGAAAAGAAATGGAAGAGGAGAAAGAGACGACGGAGAGAAAAAGAGAGAAGAGAGAGGAGAGAAAAAGTAAGCAAGAGAAAGATAAGTGTCAGAGAGAACAAGAAAAAGATAGAAGAGAGGAGAGAGAAAAGGATTGAGAAAAAGATAGGATAGAGAAATGAGAGAGAGAACAAAGAGAGGAGAAAGAGGAAAGAGTGAGTGCGCAACTGAGAGGAGAGAAAGTGATAGAGGGAGAGAGCCAGATGAGAGTGGGAAAAATGGAACGAGAGAGAGAGAATAAAAGATAACCCACATACAGGAGTTTAATTGACATTTTTAAGTTAAAGTGCATATGACAGGTTGCTTAAATGTTATTTTTTTAATATAATCCACTTAGAATATATTTGTAGATATGATAAATATTCGTTTTGTTCCATAAAAGTTGCCAAAAATGATAAAAAACTTGATAAAACCATGCACTTTCTAGTGCTGTTTATCCGTTGCTAGGGCGCCCCCTGGAGCTGTGAGGATGACGTAGACGGAGGGGAACGCAGCATCAGTTCAGGCTGTTTTACATGTAAAACTAAGCATCTTTTTGATCAAATATCTGCACTGTCGCCTGGATTTGTAAAGAGCTGATGATATATAGTTCTCACCTTTAGTAATATAAAAATAAATAAATAAGAGTTTGCTGAGTGGACACGGCCATTTTAAGCCCACAAATACCATTTGTTAATCACATGTTGTTATAGAGATATGGTCCCAGCAGTTTCGCAGACAGAGCCGAAGCATGTTGCTGTGTGTTTGAATCAACATGGCAGCAGTATTACAGCAGCACATGTGGCGATTACGCACGTTTTGTCGGATGTCTGTGTGACGTGTTTGATGTGCATGTGAGTGTGTGTGCAGATTGTGTGTGTGTGTGCATTGCTTTGTGTCTGAGTGTGTAAAATGTAAAATGTGTGTGTGCCAGCAATGTGGTCAATGTGGTCATTAACACCAGCTTTTATCAGACTGCAGCCTCGTAAACATAATCCACTTTTACTCCAGCAGACTTTTAACACTGCACCAGTCCTGCTGCTTCTACTGCTTCTACTTCTACTTCTACTACTGCTGCTGCTTCTAAACATAATCCACTTTTACTCCAGCAGACTTTTAACACTGCACCAGTCCTGCTGCTTCTACTGCTTCTACTTCTACTTCTACTACTGCTGCTGCTTCTAAACATAATCCACTTTACTCCAGCAGACTTTTAACACTGCACCAGTCCTGCTGCTTCTACTCCTTCTACTTCTACTGCTACTTCTACTTCTACTGCTGCTGCTGCTGCTTCTACTGCTGCTATTAAACATAATCCACTTTTACTCCAACAGACTTTTAACACTGCACAAGTCCTTCTACTGCTGCTGCTGCTTCTTCTACTGCTGCTTCTACTGCTGCTTCTACTTCTACTTTTGCTGCTGCTTCTACTTCTACTGCTTCTACTGCTGCTTCTACTTCTATTGCTTCTACTACTACTGATGCTTCTGCTTCTACTGCTTCTACTACTGCTGCTGCTGCTGCCTCTACTTCTATTGCTGCTTCTACTGTGGCTGCTTCTACTGCTGCTGCTTCTAAACATAATCCACTTTTACTCCAGCACACTTTTAACGCTGCACAAGTCTTGCTTCTTCTACTGCTGCTGCTGCTGCTATAGCTTCTTACTGCTTCTACTTCTTATGCTGCTTTTAATCTGCTTCTACTTTGTTCTATGCTTCTACTGCTGCTGCTTTGCTGCTCTTACTTCTACTTCTATTGCTTCTACTTTCTACTGCTGCTTCTACTACTATTGATGCTTCTGCTTCTACTGCTTCTACTACTACTGCTGCTGCTTCTACTGCTGCTGCTGCTGCTGCTTCTACTTCTACTGCTACTTCTACTGCTGCTGCTTCTACTGCTTCTACTTCTACTGCTGCTTCTACTGCGGCTTCTACTTCTATTGCTTCTACTACTACTGATGCTTCTACTTCTATTGCTTCTACTACTACTGATGCTTCTGCTTCTATTGCTTCTACTACTACTGATGCTTCTGCTTCTACTGCTTCTACTACTACTGCTGCTGCTGCTTCTACTTCTATTGCTGCTTCTACTGCGGCTGCTTCTAAACATAATTCACTTTTACTCCAGCAGACTTCTAACACTGCACAACACCTACTGCTTGTACTTGTACTTCTACTTCTACTGCTGCTTCTACTGTTGCTGCTTCTACTTCTACTGCTGCTTCTTCTACTGCTGCTTCTAAACATAATCCACTTTTACTCCAGCAGACTTTTAACACTGCACAAGTCTTGCTTCTTCTACTACTGCTGCTGCTACAGCTTCTTCTACTGCTTCTACTTCTACTACTGCTGCTTTTAATTCTGCTTCTACTGCTTCTACTGCTGCTGCTTCTGCTGCTGCTTGTACTTCTACTGCTGCTTCTACTTCTATTGCTTCTACTTCTACTGCTGCTTCTACTACTACTGATGCTTCTCCTTCTACTGCTTCTACTACTACTGCTGCTGCTTCTACTGCTGCTGCTGCTGCTTCTACTGCTGCTGCTGCTTCTACTGCTGCTGCTGCTGCTGCTGCTGCTTCTACTGCTGCTTCTTCTACTTCTACTGCTGCTGTTAAACATAATCCACTTTTACTCCAACAGACTTTTAACACTGCACAAGACCTGCTGCTTCTGCTTCTACTGCTGCTGCTTCTTCTACTTCAGCTTCTTCTACTGCTCTTGCTACTACTACTATTGCTGCTGCTGCTCCTGCTGCTGCTTCTGAACAGTAATTAGGTAAGTAACGAGGGTTTTGACAAAACTCTTCAAACGCTGAAGGTAAATTTGATTGAAAACAAGAAATAGGTGAAGCATATTTTAAAGTCCCATTTATTTTAACAGAATTTTTGTGGTTTTTTTAATCATCTTATTAATCGTCTAATTCATCTCAGAAAAGTTGATTTGACAAAGAAGATTCCACTTTTCATTGTATCTTTAACGTAGATGCAAAACAAAACAATTAATGTAGAAAATGTGGAAGGCTGCAGTATTTTAAGACGTTTGAAAACAGAAATAATAAGTGCTGCTTCATAATTAGTTTGCCTTAATGACACCTTAATGAATGTAAAATGTAGTTTAATTCTTAGTCTTTCCGCTGCAAACACAAATGATCCTGATCTGGAGCTGCCCTGTGTTTTTTACAGAAGGACCCGGGCCAGACATGAGTCACTGCGCTGAACACAAAAACATGTTTACCCACAATGCTTTGCTGCGCTCATTCATAAAGTGCAAATGTGGAGCAGCTGTGGGCGAGCGAGAGAAGGACACGGAGGGGGAGAGAGAGAGAGACTTTATGAAACACCAACATGAGCAGCTCTAAAGTGAGACATAAATCCAGCTGTAAAACATGGTTCCTCTGATCAGGGCTGTGGTTATGGGGACTTTCTGACCCCAGGAACCGACTCCTGCAGTTCAACATGGAGCTGGAAGACTAAAACAGGACTATAACCAGACTAAAGACTTCTACAGCTTCAGCTTTCCAACAGAGAAGGCAAAAGTACTGAAGTTCAAGTAAAGGTACAGTTACTTTTATAAAAGGGAAAAGTCAAAGTCCTGCTGAAACTGCTTTACTTGAGTAAAAGTATAAAAGTAAACGTATGTAAATTTACCTAAGTACAAAAAGTAAAAAGTACAATCATACTGCCATAAGTTATTGTCTCGGTTAAAACCAGACAGCGTATTTGCGTCAAAATTTGCGTGTAAAAGCGTATTTTGGCGCAGAACATTATCAAAGCTGGCGTTAGCTTTCATAGGCGTCCAATAGGCGTCCAAAACGCTCCGATGCATGTCAAGGCTTTGGTGGACAAAAGGACACTTTTAACACCCCAAAGTGCTTCTTCAAGCTCCTGCTTGTTTGTGGGCTTTGTTTTGCTCGTAGACAGATCATGATGAGAGAGAGAGAGATAGAGGCTTGTTGCATTTATAAAACGTAGATTACCCAATAACACAACTTTCTCCTCCTCCAGACAGTGTCCTTTTGCTGTCTCTGTCCTCCTCCAGTGTCACGTTGCACAGTAGGTTTAAACACGGCAAAGAGCATTTTTAATAGATCCATGTGAGGCATTGTCAACATGTCCCATGTTGTTTGTTTTGTGTTACCAGACACAAACGACCAAGCCTTTGAGAAAAAGTCCCCAAACAAGCGACTTTTCGTTAAAAAGGTTATTAAAAGACTTGAGTAAACAGTCGTCCTTTCCTCTTGGTGTGAGAGGAGAACAGCAACATGTCACAGGAGTGGAGTCTCTGATTGGCTGACACCGACTTCCAACGTGTTCCAACTCCTGCGGCGGCCGCAGATTCGACTGAAGTTGCGTCTGTTGCAGGGAGCTTTCAATCTGTAACACTTTGCGTTTTAACATGCCTAAACGCACGTCAACAGACGCCCCAGACGCCATTATGCATCGCAAATTTGCTAGAAAGCTCAAGACGCAGGTTTACATTGACTTAACATTGAAAATGGACGCAAAGACGCTGTCCACTGTGAAGACCATTAGTCTTCATGAATAATACCACGTGTTTACATTCACTATGTAAACTGCTCCTGAGGAGATGCCCCAGAGGCATTGAAGGATGGGTCAAATGCAGAGGACAAATTTCCCTACGGGGACAATAAAGTATACCTTAACCTTAACCTATAGAAATGAACTGGGGCAGCAACACATGAGCATAGGCAAAAAATTTAAATTGTGTTCATATGACACGGTGTTTCAAATTGCGTGGTATAGACGCGTATATTTGTGAGAACAGGTTGTTTCTGCGGGCTCTTAGCTAACTGCTAACGGCTATAGGAACATTAAGGGATCGCTAATAATAACAGTTAACAAAACAAATACTGTGTATCGCCCCAGAGTTATAAAAGTATCTCATAAACCCAAAGTCTTTCATGCAATAGGTTTCAGTAGAAATCAGCACAAAATAATGCCACAGGTGCAGTTTGCTGTGAGTCTGTAGTTCTCCACTTAGTTGATAATTAATTAACACAAATTACACAAAAACCTTTATCAATGTCGTGGTAACTCTTCTCTACTTCTGTAGTTACACTCATCAAGATATTTGCTTGAGTGTATTTTCTCTTGGGTATATAATAGGGGTGTAACGATACGTTTTTAGAACGATAGGATACATATCGATATGAAGCCTAGAGATACGATTACAAAACGATTTTAGGGTTTTTGGGAACGATACGATTCAGAACGATACAGCAGTTTTAAAACGATATTTCGATTCAGTTTGATAACTTACGACATAAATAAAATCATTACCAAAATTTTGCATTAAATCAAAAACTCAATAACAAATAATAAAATGATAGGGTAAGTTTAAGGGTAATAAATATATTCAGCTTAATAACACAATTATTTTTCATTGCAAATAAAAAACTGCAACTTTTCCCCTTAATACACAAGTTTTGTATCATAAGTGACTCACATTTCACCATCTTATTGAATCATTTTCACACAGATGCAGGAAGTTTGCGGAGATGGGAGTTCGTGTTTGTGTCTCTGGGTGCTCGTCTGGTTCTTTTCAAGCTCGAGTCATTTCGCAGCGTTACCTCCATGGGCCGGTTTGGCGTCACCTCCGCGGCTTTGTCCCTCGTAACGTTGCTTCCACTGTCCGCGCTCTCTCTCATCCCGTGCCCGCGGGATGCCTTAGAATACAGCGGTGTCTGTCTCCTCCGCTGGGCTGTGTTGCAGCGGCGGTGCCGTCCGGGAGTAGATTCCATGTGAAACAAGCGCTGCAGGCGCTTGATGATGACGCAGCACAGAAAACCAGCGTATTAAAAGCGCATTTAATGAAACATTTATGTGAAAAACACACTACTAAGAATGTTGTTTGTCTTTATGGTTTATGTTTCGCCATATATCTAAATAAACCGATTCTTTGGGCTTAGATTCGAAGCGATTCAAAGTTGCATCGATGTGTGGCTGGGATTGAGGATAACTAGTAGAACGCCGATCGATGCAGTGGATCGTAAGGGCTGTGTATCGATACTTTGAATATTTAGGTGAATCGTTACACCCCTAGTATATAAGGTTTTTCCTCCAAATACAAGTAAATATCAGGACACTGTGTACTGTCACACTCACGTTCAGTAACTGTCGATGCATCTGAGTCGTTTGCCGTTTCTTAAATTGAGCCTTTGAAAGAGAGTTTTGCGATCTTTATATATGCACCTGGGACAGCACCAAACTCAGGGCACCAGGCTTTATTTTTCCTGAGACAAAATGTTCCTTTAAAACTGAAGCTGTTTGAGATTCTGTGTGAGCTGTTTCCCAAATAGTTCTTTAAAGGAAAAACTGTAGCTTAAACATAAAGTAATACTCCTCCTTCTGTCCAAACTCTCTCTCCAAACCCGTGTGCGAGCTTCAGACGTTGGCGGTTTGTGGAATCGTCTCCCGCGGATTCTTAATGTTCACTTTTCTCGGCGTGAATCCTGCTTTTGTGCGATTTTTCCTCTTTACGACCCACATGTTGATAGAGAAATGTGTCCCGCTTAAATTGAATCAGGTTCATGTTGGTTTTCGACTGGATTCAGAGTCCGCCTCCCGCTGCTGGCTTTATTACACAGCACGTGGAGAGAGAGAGAGGTGCATTCTGGGTAAAGAAGTGCCGCCAGACTAAATTAGACCAATAGAACATAAAGTGCAGTTTAATACGAGGCCGTTTAAACTCATGGTTTTCAGACAGAACGATAAATGTGTTTGTTTTTATGAGATATTTCACATCCGCAGGACAAACAGAGGAAGGAGGAGGACGAGGCGACGCGGTGGCGCAGTGGTTAGTGCTCCGGCCTCACAGCAAGAAGGACCCAGGGCGTTTCTATGTGGAGTTTGCATGTTCTTCCCGTGTCTAAAACATGTCCAGCAGCTCCTCCCTTCTCCAGCATACAACAGAAACTAGAATCTGGTACAATTATCTCTGCCATTGTGCTTAAAGTACATTGTTCTAATAAACTTTATCCTTTCTGTGTGGAGTTTGCGTGTTCTCCCTGTGTCTGCGTAGGTGTTCTGGGTGCTGCTCTCTCCTCATGACAGAGAGATTCTGATCTCAGCCAGACTTAGGTAAATAAATAAAAGACAAAATAAAGACAATTCCTTTGCAGTTTAAGTTTATTTACAGTTTTATAAATCAATCATCATAATTTCATCAAAATACCAGCTTGTCAATGGCTGGTTCGTTCAGATCTCAGAAGCTAAGCAGCTTGGGCCTGAGCAGGCAACAAATGTATATGTACAACGAAACGTCAAAAATGTCACGTCTATTTACATAACTATGTTTGAAAAATCCAAAAAGTAAATAAAGGTACATTTTAACGGGTAAGTTTAGGCTTCAAGTTACTAAAATGGGTTTAGAACTATGTTTGGGATAGGTCGTTAAACCCAAAGAAAATGTCTTTCGTTGTACATCTATGGGCCAGGACTTGGATGAGGGACTCTGAGGAGAACTGACTGAAGGAGAAACACGTTGTGTCCTTCACTCACATTTCATCTTTCAGTTTTACGAAAAGCACTGTATAAATACAATGCACTGTTATTATTTTCATTATTATTATTAAAAGAATCTTTGATAACGCCTTCAACCTTTAATGAAGCAGTGGGTTTAATATTTGATGATTTCATAATTAACAAAGACTGATTTCGACTTAATCAAGACCTAAAGACTAATGTGTTTTTATAATAATACTAATAATAATAATAATGAATTTTGTTTATATTGCTCTCTACATTTGAAAAACAAATCTCGGAGTGCTTTTTCTAAAATATTTTTTTCCAAATGACATGTACTAAAAAACCACAGTCTGCCTTTTTATACTAGAACTGCAAACTGTGGAACTCAATGCCCAGCAAAATAAAGAACAGTATGTTCACCTTCAGGTTAAAAAGAAAACAGTTAATTAAAAATATAAAAGTTTGTGAATGAGAGAGACAAATGGAGCTCCACAGTGGAAGCCCGCCCTGGTTCCGGAAGAGTTTTGCCCCATGTTATAGTGCCATAGGCTTTTCGAAAAATTCAAATTTTAAGAGTTTAAAGACATACCGCGGGCTAGCCAGCTATGTGCTAACTCAGATCCATAGCGCGGTTGTTTTCAGAATCCTCTTCTGTCCTCTCCCCAGCTCTGATTGATGGCCAGGTTGTGGAGGTGGTACAAGAGTACAAGTACCTGGGCGTAATGATGGACAACAAACTCACATTTGAGTCCCAGGTCGATGCCATCTGTAGTAAAGCTCACCAGAGAATGCACTTTCTTCGAAAATTAAGAAATCTCAATGTTGATCGGGTTTTTATGAAAATGTTCTACAGTTGTTTCATTGAATCTGTCCTCGCCTTCTCTTTTATCTGTTGGTTTAACATGTTAAATCTAAAAAATCGGAATCGGTTAAATGGACTTGTGAAGGAGTGTGCTAAGATTGTTGGCACTCCGCTAAACAACCTCATGGAGATTTTTAAATCCAGGTCGGTTAAAAAAGCCAGAGGAATCCTGGCGGACCCGACACATCCTTTGCAGGAGGTTTTTAAACCTCTTCCTTCAGGCAGGAGATATTTAGTCCCAAGATGCAGAACAAATAGATGTAAAAATTCTTTTGTCCCCTCTGTAATCGGTTATTTAAAGGGACTGTACTCGATTTTTTTGCAACAAGATAACTTAAAAGCAGTTTCCCCCTAGCACTGATGCCTTGTTAATGTATCTAATCAGGTGGAAATTAGTCCCCAAAGTCCTATGTCTAATAAAATCCCGTTTGTGTGCAGCTTTTTCTGTTTTTGTTTTTAGCATTGTGGCTAACTGTTGTTAGCATAGTGACTCACCTCGCTGTTAAAAGCTGTGAAAAAAACATTACAACTCATCATGATGAACAATTCTGAGGCTCAGAATGCATTAGCTACGTGAGGAAATCATGTAGCCTGAAGGAAAAAGGTTAAAATTAATTATTTCTGTTTGTTTACATTTTTAGGATGCAAAAATCAGGTACAGTCCCTTTACACAAATTATAAGGGACATCTATATCTATACTTTCTCTGCATCTCTTTGATCATGGTTGCACTATGATGATGATGTGTATTGCACTTATTTATTTATTTATTTAAACCCCCCATTTTTATTCTAACCTATGTTGTTTTATATGTCAGCTGTGTGTATGTGTTTGTACTGCTGCTGCAAATGAATTGCCCTCCGGGGATCTAATAAAGTCAAAGTTCAAAGTCTAAAAAGCACAACTATAACTTAAAATTCAGCAAAATGTCGTAATAACTTCGTAGTTTACAAAGCTGAAAAAACGTTTTTTAAACAAAAATGTAGGTCTTATGCTCGTGACTCACCACATAGCTGCTTAGCCTCGAGGACGTTTCCAAACTTTTAATATAATTTTTTATCGAATTCCCTATGGCAATTTAACATGGAGTCCGAGATTTTGGAACCAGGAAGTGGGCGGTCACTGTTGAGCTCCATGAATGTTAAATGTGTTAAAGGTGGGTGCTTTACTTTTTTAGTTGTACATTTTTAAATTTGGTCTTTTCTCCCAAAAAGTCTCTTACATAAGCAGCAGACAATGAGTGCCGTCTAAATCAAAATAAAAAGCATTGTGTGCATTGTCTTCATGAACCAAATGCAGCGCTCTGATTGGCTGAGCTTGAGTGGTCACCTCCAGTCTCATTTTGTCGTCTGTAAATTTCGGCCGTTGTTATTTTTCAGGCTTAATTGCAGATACTACCTTGTGCTGAAGGATTTGTGTAAAATAGGTGAGCCTTGCTTCAGACACTAAATCTTTAATAGGAACTCATTTTTTAGGGAAAAGTATTAAAATGTCCTTTGAAGTATGTGTAACTCTAGAAAAACCCAAGGAACAGATGTCTAATTGCATTGTCCCGGTCAAATAAATAAATAAACAATGTGTCTTTGATTGATGTTATAATACAGCTTATAATACACCTGTAAAAACACCTGAGTCACAGTCAAATCCATCCAAACCGTGTCAGATCCAGAGTCTGCTTCTGTGTTTGTCCAAATTCACCTGAAAGAGACAGAAACACACATTTAGACAACATGAAACGTATTGGTTATTTCATTGTCATAAATGAAAGAAACACACACAGGGTCTACACGTTATGACCCAAACCATCCTGAGTGTTTTCAGCCAGAATCTTTACGCCTTTACCAGATGTTGCACGATAAATGAACCTTACATTATGACTATTTTTATGCATTGTCTGAGTTTAAAACGCGACGTGAATATCAAAGATCCACAGAAATCATCACAGTTTTGGTTTCAACTCGCGAGAATCGAACAAGGCCGTGTTTTCTGGTCCTTGTTTGTTTGTTTATTTGTTTATTATTTAATGAAGGGACAATGCATATCAAGAACAGAGGCATGGGGAACAAATCCCACACCTGTAAATATGCAGGATTACAGCCAGTGCTAATTTTCATCCTTTGTCCCTTGCTGGAAAAAGAAAACCCAGCCACATCACAGCTTATAAAAACAATAGGTACAAAAATACAAACCCTCTTTCATTACTTAAAACTCATCCATACGCCACTACTCTCCAGTCACCAGATCTCTCCCAAACGTACAGTAAATACATTCTCGGTATAGTCCACTCATACACCACATCTGCCTGATCACAGCCTATAATCACAGAATACACTTAATAAGCTAAACATTATACATTCACAAGAAACTACATTTACAGATCTATATACAATACATGTACAATAATGTCTTGTGCAAACAAAAGCACATTACCACTTCTCTCCTCCTTGCACGTGCGTCAGGACGTAATAATCAGGACGCAGGAACACCGTGAGTATTAAAAAACGTGTGTGTGTGAGAGAGACAGAGAGAGAGAGGCGCTGCTAATGTGTAAACTGTTCATTTCTTGTTATAAAATGTGCTTTATTAATGACTTACTGTGACTAATTCAACGTGTTTCATGTTTAGAATTATTTATATTTTACGTAGACTTGACAGCAGATGTAAAATTATTAAAATCGTGTAAACGTTTGGAGATTTGACGCGTAACTGAGAAAACACGCGTATGTTTTCCGTGTTTGTGTCGCGCGTAAAGACGTTTGGAAGCGGAAAAATCGTGGATACATTATAATTATTTGAAAAGGTGAGGCGTGTTTTGTGTCGCGGGAGAAAAAGGGAAAAGGCCACAAAAGCCTGGGCCTGACGCAGCATACGCACCTGTTCAGAAACCCCGTGCGTAAAAAGCGCGTGCGTAAACGTGTCTGTTTCTTTATTGTATTTTTTGTTACGTAACTTCCAAATTCAGCTGCTTAATACATTTTTCTTAAACACAAAGTCTAATTATTTACAAATGCGTTGAGTCTATATGTAGATTCAGATGTGTGTGTTTTATATTTATTAAAATGTCGAAAACGGCCACATCCCGTTAAAACACCACAGAATTCTAGTTCAGACGCACGTGTGGTTCACAGTTGTAGCTTAATTTGTTCTTCCTGTATTTGGACAGTTTTAATTTAATTTAAATGAAAATATTTGCCTTTGACAATATTAGAAAACAGCATTTACGTTACAAAATAGGATGATGTCATACGGCCAAACAATGGACAGTTTTACCATATTAATAATATTTTCTATATGAATGTATTGTGAATAATGCACACAGTTTTAGTGAGTATAGGGAAGTCGGGCTCCATCAAAGACACACGCATCAGCCGTTTCACTCATTCTGTCATAAGAGGAGCCTGACCGCAGGAGGAATAGGGACATTTAAGTAGAAAAAAAATAGTTTTTGCTTTTCAAAGTAAAATTTCTATGATCAAGATGTTTTGATAGTTGCACGTGAACAGTTATAGTCAGGTTTGTAAATATAGCATCACGTGTTAGTGTTAGATACAGTTTGAATCTATAGGCCTAGCTCACATGATGTTAGCTCAAAACTCAGACATGATGCATTTTTTCCTAAATGGTGGTGTTGGGTTGATTTGTGCCAAAGGTTAAGTTGTGCCATTGGTAGCCCATTAATTCCATTCCCGTTATTTTATGGGAATTGTGTCGTTTAATCACTGAAATGATCTAATTGTTAATTTTACACCAAACACAGATGGAAAAATTAGGAAATCAGACCAGGATTCAAGAGAACTGGACTGGCCAATCAATCAAGTTTGATATTTAATTCTAAACAGATCATGTTGTGTTCGGCCTTTTTTATTTAGTGTTACTGATTAAAAAATAACTTAAAACTTAAGTGGAAATGTATACTGCGTATTTTAACTTGTATAAATCATCTGCTTTATTATTATTATTATTATTATTATTATTATTATTATTATTAAAATATATGTTTTTACTTGAATAATAAACGGCACATTTTACCTCAGTGCAATCTCTCCAAAGGCACAACTTCCCGCACTGGGGCAAGTTCTGCCACATGACAACTTGTTTTCATAAAACTGTATTTCTTAAATATTATTTCAGATCAAAAATGTTTGTTTCCAGAGATGCACCACATCCTGAAATATGTGTTCATGTTGTAGTTTGAAGAATGACTCTCATGGTCTCTCTTTAAAGCCATGTGAAGTAACTCAGCCCACTTCCCCCTCCTAATTACATTTATCTTTTGATTTACAACAAAGCATTTAAACAATAATGTTTGTAGCTGCTAAACTATCATAGGTCGTAGGCCTATGACTTGTGTTGGCGATGCCAGCTAATCTTTATGTTTTATAATATTTACTTCAGAAATCTGGGTCAAGAGGTAGGATTAAGTATAGTCTTAGCAGTGGCAGAAAGAAGTGCCGGTACTTTCATTTTCATTTAATTGGAGTCCAGGTCTTGTTAAAATTAGGATTTAGAAGTGTTGGAACCGAGTACCTGCATCGTGGCTCACAGTTAAGATTATTTGATTAAGTTTAAGGCTTTGGGAAAGATAAGTCACGGCTGTAAAAGTATTTTTGGCCTAAATAATGTTGTAATGTCACGTGATCGCAATTTTTCACTCCCCACGGCACTAACTATAGTTTATATGTAGAGCAAAATGTATATGAATACGAATCATGGCGCATTAAAGACGTTTTGGACACTTTGGACACTTCCGCCGCTGCGTAAAACACCGTACGTCCTCACGCACAGAGCCTGGCACGGACGGCGTTCTTTCAGCTCTGCAGGGAGAAGAGAAAAGAGAAGAGGTGAGGAGGTGGAAGAGAGGAGGGGGAGGAGGGCTCAGGCTGCTGGTCGCCCCGCTCCTGCGCATGTGACAAGCCGGAGATGAAGCACTTTGACAGGTCTTAAACGGTCTGGCGCCAAGGCCCGAGTCTCGCGCTAAATATAGAAACCCGAGAGATGGAGCTGGAGCTGGGGGAGAGGTAGAGAGAGGGGGAGAGAGGGGGAGGACCGGGGAGACATGAAAGAGGGAGAGGGACAATCCGAAGGGGAGAAAACAGAAGGATGGCGACGCGTAATGAGAGAAAACTGAAAAGGAGCTGCGTGTGTTTGTGCGCGCGGGCTGGTCACGTTTTTTACGCACTGCAGACGTCGCTCCCTCGCGCTCCGTGGGTGAGGAACAGGAGAGACAACGTTTATTTGATTATTATCGGTGGAAGATGTTCTTAATTACGTTTGGATTAAGACTAATGACAGCACGTGACTCAAACTGACCAAACAGGACTTTTCCTCATCCGGGAACAAGTTGCAGCTAAAAATAATATTGTCTGAATGTAGTTTCTTGTTGTAGTGCAAAAACTGAAAGTGTCTAGTCACAAATACAATTAAAATGTGTAAAACTATCTAGATATTTAAACCCTTCTAATAACGAGGCCCTTTTTATAACAGACTCAGTTTCTCCCACAAAATGTAAAGATTTTAATATTTTTTTGCATAAAACTATACATCAATATTCTGGCTCAAAGTTTGACTTTTGCTCCAACATAAAAAAAATGTATAGACAAAAGATGGTTTTCAATCTTTCGATTCAAAACCCACAACCAAATAATTGACGATTCGTTTCATTTCGATCTTGATCTCTCAATTTTTTGATAAATGTCCCAGACCTAGTTTTAGGTGTAGGTCCCTAAAACTCATTTTTACATCAATTACCTTCAGCTTTTGCAGAGGAGAGGTCAAAACCCAAAATCTGTTCAATCTTATTCAGGTCTCAGTTGCAGCTATACCAATCCATATATTTGCCAAAAAAGTAATTAGGCAGAATTTAGATTCTGTTTTTCTTTTGTTTGGAGAAAGTTCTCACTTCTGATCAGAGCTTCTGAGTCTCAGAAGTTAAAACTCCAGACATTTGTTTGTGTCCAAAGAATCAGAAACAGATTTAGTTTGATTGTAGATGATTATAGTCAGAGTGTGAGGGGGAATAAGCCGGAGTGATAAAGGGATAACTGGCTCTTGGTCACATCTGGACTTGACATCATCACATACGTGAACGCAAACTATTCTCTGGTCTTCTCTTTAGTCACAAGTGGTTCAAAAAAGCAAAAACATATTTTTAGACATTTGTAGGTCTACAAGTAATAATCACAATTTGATACAAAAGAGGGCTGCTCGATAATGATGAAAATAATAGTCACAGTTGTTTAAATTATAATTGAAATCACGATTATTAGAGCGCAGAGCATTGGAGCTGCTTAAATGCAGAGAAAAAAAGACAAAATGAAATGTGTTTTACTTTTGTAAAGAAACAGCTCAACACAATCTATGAGCTCGTATGAACTCACTTATGAGTCACAGTTAATAATCATGATTACTCCATTACACCATTTTTGCTAAGTTGAAATGTGATTAATTGCACAGCCCTAATACAAGATGTTCATGACTCAGTAATGTAACTACAACTGTCACTATTAAATATTTAAAACAAATGTCGCGATCAATAGTGGTTATTTTGTTAAACTTGTACAAGTTAGTTATAAAATAAAACTATTTACAGAAAATGTCACACGTTTCACATTAATAAATGATTCTAGATACTAACATGTTTTTGTTAACCTCATAAGGAACCAGCCTTTGTCACTAAAACACAAAGGTTTTCTTTGGTAAATATAAACAAGAGTAAAGCTGGAGCCAGAAAAACATTAGTTTGAGCAAAATTTCCATTTTGACAATTCTTCTTCAAAAGCTGAAGGTAATTTTAAAAAAAATAGTTTTAGGAACTTCAATTAAGATTACAATTTTAGACAGAGCTCATTTAAAAAGTCCTATTTTTGGTTAATCAGACGAGCATTTAAACAGACACAAAGTCATCTTAGAATTTCTGCAACTCAGAGTGTTACAGCAACTAACAAACTAACAAACTAACCAACTAACTAACCAACTAACCAACTAACCAACTAACCAACTAACCAACCAACTAACTAACTAACTAACTAACTAACTAACTAACTAACTAACTAACTAACCAACTAACCATCCAACCAACCAACCAACCAACTAACTAACTAACTAACTAACTAACTAACTAACTAACTAACTAACCAACTAACTAACCAACTAACCAACTAACTAACCTTCTTCTAAATATACAGAAGTGAGTTTATTTATGTGTGAGAAACCACACGTTTCCTTGGTGCCTTAAAGGATTAAATATCATAATCACACTGATACAGCAGCACAGTGTTGAATTATAAATCATAATTATAAGATAAGATCCTATTTTGTCCCACGTTAGAGAAATTCCAGTGTTGCAACACCCAGTTCAAGAACAGCAGGAAAATACAAACATGCATCAAACAAGATAAGAATTATAAAATATGTATATATATAATTGTAAAGCTATAATAGACAAAACTCTTATGTACAGTAAGTGTCTGTTATGACTGAGCAGTGCAGAACATAAACATATATAATAGAAGAAGTGGTATACAGTAGAATTATGTACATTATGTGACTATGATTATGGACAGTTGCAGCAAATGGACAGAATAAATGACCAGTGAATATGTTAAGGTAAAGTGTCTTCAGATAAGTAGCTGTCGATAAATAATATGAGACAAAAACGGTCACAGTTGTATTTAGAATCACTTAATTTTATTAGTTATTGAGTTATATTATTTTATTAAGTTGGTGGCATGTACTACACCACATCCACGTGATCTTTTAGTTAAAATATGTGGCTTATAATGTGGCCTGTCACGTGTGCCAGTGTCCGGAAGTAAATGTTAAGACACCCTTTGACCTACGTATATTACAAATATTTCTTAGTTTGACTTGCAGCTGTGAACTCTTTCATCTATAGCGTCTGTATTCTCTAATCCGTCTCCAGCAGCAGCTCTTCTTGACTTAACGACGTCTAAAACTGTACGTAATGACGCTTTCTCTCAAATAAACTCCAGGACTCATTTGCGCCGCTGCTGTTGATACAATTACCCCGAAAACTCTTCCTTCTCTCCCACCTCCATGTGTTTCTGCTTCTGCTAATCTTTCCTCTTCTTCTCTCCCTCGCGCACAGACGCAGAAACAGACGCACGCACACGCAGACACAGACGCACGGAGTCAGAGAAGTGTCGCAGTTTGCAAACAAAGCACATGTCCGGATGAGTTAAAGCAGAGACGAGTCAATGTTCCGGGGCTGGAGAGGTGGAGGCTGCGCGCGTCTTCCAGGGCTTTTACGCACGGTTACGCAGTTCTTAAAGGAGACATTTCAGCCTTTACGTAAAACCCACTTGTCTGAGTTTGTAGCCATGTTTGGATTGATTCATGCATGTTTCTGGTATTGTTCTGTCTTGCGTCTAATCGTTAACATATCCAGATGGGTTTTCTTCACTTGTTTTTAGTGACGTATCAACAAAACCGCGGGAAATTAAAGGTTAAATTGTCTAAGTGTAGACACAATTCTCCAAATAAGTTTAGTACTGGGTCTAAAGTGAAGGTCTAGCAACATTATTATAAAATAAAAAAACATTTCCAAGTCTTCAAACAAAGATGCTCTCACCTGGCCCCGCCCACTTCTCTGTATTTTCTTGTAATTGCCAAAAAGATAAAGTAAAACATGTTGTGCG
This sequence comes from Mugilogobius chulae, assembly GCA_038363315.1. Classification (NCBI taxonomy): domain Eukaryota; kingdom Metazoa; phylum Chordata; class Actinopteri; order Gobiiformes; family Gobiidae; genus Mugilogobius; species Mugilogobius chulae. The sequence goes on along the minus strand of CM076415.1, from coordinate 8,413,428 downwards.
TGTTCTAGCGGCGCCACTGTACGAGCGACCTTTCCAGCTTGCATTTGACACAAGTGACGTGGGAGCAGGCGCTGTTGTAACAAAAAGGTTCTGATAATATTGAACACCCTGCAAGTTACTTCTCAAAAAAGTTCCTAAAGCATCAGCTGTCGTACTCTACCATCGAAAAAGAGCCTCTAGAGTCGATTATGGCTCTTAAAAACTTTGAGGTCTACTTAGGCTCGTCCAAGTATCCTCTGACTGTCTATACCGATCATAATTTGCTTGTTTTCATTAAGCAAATGAGAAATTCCAGTCAGCGACTAATGAGCGACTTCTCCAAGATTTCAACTTGGCGATTAAACATGTATAAGGCAAAGGTAACGTGCATGTGTCATCTGCTGACCAGCGCGTACTGTTGGCCACCCCTGGTCACCTTTTGGGGTTGGGGGTGTTACTTCCCCGGGCGTACGCGTCCACCCCTCTGCATGTCACTAACGTGTCTTTTGCCCAGAGATCTTGATCAGGCACAGGCACAGGTTTTTTTCTTATTAATGTTTTCTTTAAAATAAAGGTCCTTTTAGGGAACCCTTCAGTTCCTTTTTGTTTTGGTTTAGAGCCGGGCATAACAAGTCAACACAAAATTAACAAAATAAGTGTATTCCCCTGCAATTTTAGTCGACAATTTAAAAAAAACACTGGCTACATTTGGTGAGCTTTGGTCCAGTTTACGACGTGGTTGCTATGGGTAACCCCAAAAATTTGTAAACCATTGAGTTAATATAATAACTAGAGAGAGGGTGTGGCCTGTTGCTGTGGAAGTTGCGGTGGCCATGTTGCGAAGGGAGAGGCAGCAAAATACTAAATGAAAATAATGTAAAAACAAGATTAAAGAGTTGTTTAACGTATAATTTGATATTTATAAGTACAAATAATACAGAGAACTGCTTTATGTCTGCGTCTGGTCAATCTTCCTCTGAACTGAACATAAATATTGAGCCTAAAAACACTGCTCTGGGTTGGATTTGATGCAGAATTACACTATATGAGCACGAACATTCATCATTATTGTGCTCTTACAATAAAAGTCTGTTTGTTCCACATGTTTTCACTTTAGTTTGATTGAACAGAAGCAGAAATAAATGTACAAATAAGAAAAGGTACAATTATCAAAGTGTTTAAGCGAAAAAGTCATTTAAAAGTTCATCGTCTTGTTAGTTAGTATGAGCTCTTTTATAGACTCTCCCTACACAAGATGGCTGCCGGAACTGGACATTTGTTGCTATAGGTTACCATGGCTACTCTCTCTCTTGTTGTTATAAAAACCCAATGAACTAAACCTGGATAAATCTTGTACAAAGCTATGAAAACGTATTATTATGACGACTTTTAGTATGTTTAAGTCAAACTATTCCAATTTCGACTTTAGTCTCGTATTTGGCTAAACATGTGAAGCAAAAAGAAGTGTTTTCTACCATTGTACGCCAAAACAAAAAGTATATTTGCGCTACATTCCTTCTGCGTGACCTACATAATCGAAATTAGCTCTAAACGGCAGCTTGGACATGTTTTGTTATTGTGGACGCGACTTGAAAGAAAAAAACAAGAAGAAACCAAGAGCTGCGAAGTGGCCTCTCTTTGATCCTTTACACATGAAAACGACGCCAGTTTAGTTTAGAAGCGACGTCGTAACGTGACATAACACGTATATGTGCAAACTGCCTTAACACTAAAAAAGCTGCTGTGATCATACTTGCTAAAGACAAACATCGGCTAAAGGCAGGTAGCTTTTGACAAGTCAACTAGATCATATTTTTGTATCTAGTTTTTTTATTGTTTACATACTGTTTTTCATTTTGAGCTGCATGACCATCTTATGACTCTCCTTTGCTTTTTTTTCACTTAAAATAACTTCCTGATTATCCTTTCAGAATGTCCTACAACGTCTGACCTGCGCTCAAGCCACATACGCTTTAAAGACACATTTCTTTGATTCTAACTAGAAACTGTGTTTGAAAGAGATTTAACTCAAAGGACTTCCTGGTAAAACTAAGGTTCAATAAAAACTTTACGTGTTTATTTGATTCATACTGATTATATTATTTCTAAATGTATTGACCAAACACACAGGTGTATTACATCATGAAAAGAAACATTCTGATTAGTCTTGCCATTAACATCATTTTTGTGACTTTACATTGTATTTCATTTTGCAAAGCTTTGTGTAAATTCATTTAAATGGACTTAATAGTTGCAGCTCTTTCTGACTTTGACCTGATTTAAACTGGCTCTGTGCCTGGAACTTCAGTTGGCTGTGTACGTTCAAAAATGCTAACTTCTGTATGTACGACCACTTCCTGTTAGCGTTAGCATTTAGACACAATCACATCTCTTTTTAAACACACAAGTGTCTCTGGTGAAATATTCCTCTGATATGTAAAGTCTTTAACGTGTTTTAAGTAACATTCACCACAATTGTCTGATCTAAAGAGGATTTATTTGTTTTAAACTGATGTAGTGAAAACCTCATTGAAAAACAAATAAATATTCTTTAGATGCACTTTAGTTGCACTGGCAGATTATTTCACATTAAATGAGACATTTTTACCTCAAAATAAGCAACATGTGCTTATTATATTTAAAAAGGCCTTGTGTCTAAAATGTATTCTCCTGTTTTATTGCTTGTTTCAGTTCATTAACTGTGCGTTGAAACACTGACATTTCTCCATTGTGTGTCAAATAAAATTGAAATGAAGATAGCCTTAATTACTGAATGAATTATTTGTGTTTTAAGGAGATTTTTCTCAAATAAATGGTTTTGTCTTTTTAATTAGAACAAGATCAGGACTGAAGAAATCATCTCAATTTCAGACCAAATACTGAGTGAATAAAGTGTGAACGCAACACTGGAACATAAAAGACCTCGTGTGTAAATACCGGTGATTCACTCTAAATGATAAAACATATTAATGACTGAACGTGTGTGTTTTTGTGACGACTTTTGTCCTGAAACGTGTTAAAGTGCCGTGTCCGGTCGCTGCGTGTGCGTCGGTGCGTCGCTTTGTGCAACAAGTGCGCACCACAGCGGAGGCTCGGGATGACAGCAGCGGGACAAAGAAACGCGCCTGGACGGACGGAGAGAGTTTTAACCCTTCAGAGCCAGAGGAGCAGCGGCGTCACCTTTACGCACGGCACGTTACGTTACGTTTTTACGGTCAGGGAGAGTTTGTAAGTTTGTCCTCCGCGGCGGCGGCGGCTGTCAACGACGGAAGAAGCAGACACGAGGCTCTGAGAGGGAAGGAGGAAGAGAGAAGGAAAGAGAGAGAGATGGACAGAGAGAAGGGGGAGGGAGAGAGAGAAGGAAAGGGGATGGGGTAAGAGAGGAAGAGAGGAGAGAGGGGGAGAGAAAGACAGAGGAGGGAGAGAGCGAGGGGGAGGGAGAGGAAAGAGAGAGAGAGAGGGGAGAGAAAGATAGAGGCGGAGGGAGAAAGAGGTAAGGGGAGAGAGGAAAGAGAGAGGGGGGAGAAAGACAGAGGAGGAGGGAGAGAGAAAGAGGTAAGGGGATAGAGGAAAGAGAGGGGAAGGGAGTGAAAGAGAGAGGGAAAGGGGAGAGGGGGGAAGAGAGGAAGAAAGAGGGAGGGAGGGGGGGAGGGAGGGAGGGAGGGAAAGAGAGGGGAGAGAAAAAGAGAGTCGAAAGAAAGAAAGAGTAAGAGGGGGAGGGAGAGAGAAGGGGGCAGAGGAAGAGGGAGAATGAGAGAGAGGAGAGAGAACAGAGAGAGAGAGAGAAAGAAAAGGAGAGAGAAGAAAGAGAGAAAGAGAAGAAACAGGAAGGAACATGAAGTGACAGAATAGCTGCAGAAATGTTTAATTTCACCATTTTTTTCATTACTGTTTAGCTATTTTGACTCATTTACAAAACTTCTACTCGCAGCAGATTAATAAGAGTGAGGTATATAAACTATAATTATCATTTTAAGTCACTAATTTCATTGTCGCTTTGGTTCCACAACATACACTGTAAAACATGTTGAAACAGACATACGGCTTCATCAAGGAAACGCGTCTGGTCAAGTAAAATGGACACAAAATAAGACAAACATTTAGACTTTAAGAGGTTCTTTTAGAGGTTCAGTCTAGCTAAAGTAATACATGTTGTCTCTGTTCACTCAAAACTAAACTTGGCTTTATGAAAGACACATTTACTCCTCACACTCCTCACCTCCTCTGCGCGCGCTTTACCTGAAACTGTGGACAAAAAGCACCTCAAGACTATTAATATTGCTGATACTAGCTTTTTTGTCAGTATAATGTTGTTGAATTGATTATTTGCTTCATTCATACTGTTATCTTGTTTACTGTTTATACATCTATAACACTCGAGTTACAAATAAAATACCCTTTTAGTCATTTCTCCTCTTGATTTATCTGTTTGTGACCAGTTTTTTGTTAAGAATGAATTAAATTAGGCTTTATACGTGACGCTGTGGAACATATTACACCATCTTCAAACATCTCACTGGCAAGAATAAAATAAGAATACATTTTGAGACACGTCCATATAGTTTATTTTTACAGTGCAGGTGAGAAAAAAGCTTTGGATGCGCAGAGAAAGAGTTAAATCAGCCTTTACATCAGTGTGATTAACGGTATAACTGGTCATTGGTCACTTTGTAATGAACTTAAAGCAGAACAGTTGGTTGTGCGTAAAAATACGTCGCTATACACGTGTTTACAAACGTTAAATATTGTCGTATTGCTGCCAAAAAGAAAGACACAGATTTCCAAAGCCTGCTGGTTGAGGAAAAAACACCACACACGCTGAATTCTTTTGGCTATTTTTACGCGTTTTGACACATCTCCAAACCTTCTACTTCGGATGAGACGCAACCAGTACGTGATATAAGCTGTTTAAACTTGAGATTTTGAGTCACGTTTTGGTTGTTACAAGTTAAAGAAGAGAAGAAATAAATATTAAGATTAATTTGGAGCTGTTTTACGCACAGGAAAACGCACAATAATTGAACTTAAGTCACCAAAACTCCTGTCGCTTCAGCTGCGGCGCGTCCACAACACAAAAGACGAGTGTGTTTAAGCGAAAAAAGTCACTATTTGACGTCTTAAGGTCGTGACTTACTCCCGTTGCTTGGTTCATTTGCATGTTTGACCTAATTCCAAACCTTCTGCTTGATGAGGACAAAAAGAAGTGGCGTAAATGTGTTGAATTTAAGCCATAATTATGATTTAAACTCACAAAATATCTTGTCAAAAGTCAGGCTCAAGCGTTGGACAAATACGTCTGATTATTTCTAGATTATTACACTATTTATGAGTTAAATAAACTTCCAAAATCATCTCAGTATTGACTGGTATCAGCTTTTCACATGATCCGTATTTGCGCGCGTGTGGAACAGAATAAAGACGCGGTTGTCTCGTAGTTTTGGTTTGCTTTGGAGAGAAAGAAAGCAGCAAAGAATCAGCCACAAGACAGACACCGGTGCGAGCGAAGATTTACGGCTCACAGATCTCCAGAAGCGGCGTAAAAGTGACGTATTTGCGCAAAAAAAAAAAAACGAAGCCAAACTCACCGCATTGTTTGGTCAAAAGTCTTGCTGTGTGCCTGTTTCTCGCTCGCTTCCACCGGACTTCTGCTTCTCCAGCGGCTCGCCCGTCCCAGCCTGTCCGAGGGAGAGGCGCTGTGAGCGGGGAGAAAGCAGCAGCAGCAGGAGGAGAGTTAGTGGTGCTGTGTTTGCTCTGGAGCGGGGTTTGGATCTGTCCCGGGGCTGGCTGGAGTGAGTGTGTGTGTGGGGAGTGTGTGTAGATGTACGTGTGTGTTCAGGGACAAGATTCTGCACAAAAAAACTGGAGGGGCGGCTTTTGTCCCAACGCGAAGCCGAAAGAGGTGATGCCATGAGCGGACAGCCTCTGCGCTCCGAGCCGCGGCGCTTGGCTCGGACGTGGGGGTGGGATTTCCCCGCTCTTTCCTGTCATTGGTTAATATTTTATTCTGTTGACATGTTTTCTTACTGCTAATGCTTCCGACACCTCGCGCCCCCCCTCCTCGCGACGCAGGAGCTGTCAGAACCACGCCTATAGGGCCTTACAATTGGTCCAGAAAGCGTAAAATCAGCAATCAAAGGGGCTTGGTTCGTTAGACGCAGAAGGACAAGTGAGATAGTCAGACTCGGCGCGCGCAGTGGGATGAGCGGAGCGGAGCAGCGCACACGTACACAGCAGAAGCAGAAGAAGCAGCAGGAGCAGGAGCTGGAGCTGGAGCAACACCACGGGAGACGCGAGACACTGTGACCGAAAGCGACACGCGCCAAACCCGGACGTACTTTTGTGGACGTACCGCCGAACTGTGACTGTCTTTTCGCCTCGTTTCTTCTTCTTTTGTGGATGCACCGATGAGAGATCCAGTTTTCACTTCAGGGACTGCGATGGCTTATCACCCTTTCCACGCGCACCGGCCCACAGACTTCCCCATGTCGGCGTTCCTCGCGGCCGCTCAGCCCTCCTTCTTCCCCGCGCTGAGCCTGCCTCCCGGGGCGCTCACCAAGCCTCTGCCGGAGCACGCGGAGCTTCACCCGGCGCTGAGTCACCACCAGGCCGCTCACCTCCGCGGCATCAAGAGCCTGGAGCCCGAGGAAGAGGTGGACGACGATCCCAAAGTCACGCTGGAAGCCAAAGATCTGTGGGACCAGTTCCACAAACTCGGGACGGAGATGGTCATCACCAAGTCCGGGAGGTAAGACACCGAGGGCACGCGCTTGTTTTTGTTCCACTAAACACGAAGCAAACGCCGCGCGAGGCTGATCCAAAACAGAGACATGCCAAAGGAACACGGACACTTGTAGATTATTGCTCCTACACTGATTTACGACTAAATTATGACGAATATTTCACACTTTAGCGCTTATTTTGACTCTACAGCTCACAGTTCAAGCTTAAAACTCTTAATACATTGTTTTTTTATTTAGATATTTTCAACCACAAACCCATTTGTGACGAGAAAAGCAGCGCGGAGTTGATTTAAACACGTAAAACAGTTAAAATAAAGGAAAGATGCCAAAGCGAAAGGACACTTGTGTAAAAACAGGCCTTATTTTGAATTTAAACTAAATTATCACCAATAAAATACATTTTACTGCTGATTTTAGTTCATAGTTTGCGTTTTTATTAACACATGATCAATAAAGTCGTCTCATGAGCTTATATTCTCTTTTAAAAGGCCTATATCTGTCATTTAAAAGCGAATATTTCACATTTTGCAGCTGATTTGAGAGAAAAACATAATATTTTCTATCACAAATTGCCTCCTTATCTTCTATTCTCATTCAGAATCCTTCGCTTGGACAATATTCTCTCGTTCTCCTTGGATCAGTCACGTCTTGTGCCGCGAGAAGCGCAGCTCCGTGGCCGCCTGTGGTCCGCTTTCAGTCGGTATAAGCTCGCTCTCTTCCACCGCTGCTTCTCCACCGTCAAAACCCACGTCTGTTTACGCTCGTGTCACTTCGCTTCATTCTCCGGACGAGACGTGCGCCTTTTACGTAAAAAAAAAAAAAACACTCAAAACAACTGCGTAACTTCGGCGTGTTTTCGTTATTCTGATGTGGTTTGCTTCGGGTTGGAATGCTGCTTTTAAAATGTATGTTTTTAACCAGCTAAGCGCGTAAAAACCACAGTTATTTTAACGTAATCCTTGCGTCAGGCCTCAACGTCGATGTGTACATAAAAAACATCAAATATCTCTAAATTCAAGCTTCTACAAAATACTTTTTACACGCTACACATTGTTAGAACTGAAATCTAATGTCTCTAGTTGTCCTTTTATTTTTTAACATCTGGTACGTGACATTTTTTAATAAAGAATCTCGAATACGTACTCAAAAAACGACGCCAGTTCACATTTACAACAGTATCATTTAGTTCACCTTTCACACTCCAATTACTTCATTAAACGTCTTATTAAAACATCCAGATTTTCTCAGTTTTGTGTTGCGCGTAAAAGGTCTAAACTCGTGCCAAACTGCGCTATAAAACACCGCTGCCTGGCTTCAGATCGAGCTCCCTGATCAAAGGACATTTCTGGAATATTTGAGGGTCGTTCTCGTCTTGGGTTTATCTGCTTTTTATCTGCGAGGCGCTGGCTGTGGAGCTCCAGAGTCCGAGGAGGAGAAGCAGCAGCAGCAGAAGGCTCCGGAGCACTGCAAAAAAATGTGACACAGATGAGGTCAAACTCGGGGTTTAGAACTTTTTATTCATCGCTACTGCTAAAATATATTTACTCAAACAACCTACTTTATATTGGCTCTTTTAACGTGTTTCTATTTCGTTTTAATTTAAACCAGATTAGTTCATATTTTTGTACTTTCCTCGTTCACAAATGTGTTTCTAAACTAAACTATTATTAAACAAGTAAAATACAGAAGCAAATGAATCTAATCTAGTCAAAACTACTCAGGTTAATGTAATTATTCTGATTTCTACTCAAAGATAAACATTTTTTGGAGTGCTGACTGTGCTGTTTGTTTGGCACAAGTTGCGCGTAAAACACAAAACCAGAGCTGCAATTATTTATTTCAAATTTGTTCATGTGTAATTTTATTTTATTCTGGTTGAAATCGTTAAAATTTGAATTGTAGTCATTTTAAACAATACTAGATATAATTTTTGCAGTGCAGGCCGTGCCCTGTGCCGTTTATTTGGCACAACTCGTGCGTAAAACAAGAAACTAGCATTATATATTTTTTAATTTCTGCCTTTTCACGTGTTATTTCATTTTATTCTTGTCAAAACTGCTCACACTGCTGTATTGAAGTCATTGTGCCAATACTTGGTATTATTGTTGCAGTCTTAACCATGTCCTACGCTGTTTATTTGGCACAACTCGTGCGTAAAACATGGCACCAGTAACATAATGTTTGATTTCTGCTTTTTCTATGTGCTAGACTCTAATTTAATTTTATTTTTATTTGATCCAATCTTCTCACATTAATTCAAGTCATAGGTAACATATTTTTGCAGTGCTAAGAGTTCTACTGTGTTGGTTTATTTGGCACATCTCGTGCGTAAAACGTGGCACCAGAACAATATGTTTTAAATTACGCGTTTGTCACGTCATATTTTATTTTATTTTTATTTCAAATGACTCAAATTTTGAATTCAAGTCTTAAATATCATTATTTGGCAGTGTTAACCTTATCCTGTGTTGTGTATTTGGCACAAGTCATGCGTAAAACATGGCACCAGAGCTGTATTTGTTTATGTGTACTATTTTCACAGCTTTTTTATTTTATTCTGGTTGAAACTGCTTAAACTCCAGCCCTTTAAGACAAGACTAGATCTATTTTTACAGTGCTAACAATGTCCTGAACTGTTTATTTGGCACCAGTCATGCGTAAAACACGGCACCAGCGCATTTCTAACCTTGCATTTCTCCACCTTTTGTCTAACCCACGTCTTATTTCACGTCCCTCTTCCAGACGCATGTTCCCTCCGTTCAAAGTCCGCATTAACGGCCTGGACAAGAAGGCAAAGTACATTCTCCTCATGGACATCGTGGCGGCGGACGACTGCCGCTACAAGTTCCACAACTCGCGCTGGATGGTGGCGGGGAAAGCGGACCCGGAGATGCCCAAGAGGATGTACATTCACCCGGACAGTCCCGCCACGGGGGAGCAGTGGATGGCCAAACCTGTGGCGTTCCACAAGCTCAAGCTCACCAACAACATCTCCGACAAGCACGGATTTGTAAGTCTCTCCGTGTTATAACAGTTTTGTGAATGTTTTCTGTAATGGAAATTAGATTGAATAGTGACAAAAATGCACTGAAGCAGCTAAAAGTTACCACTGACAAGCACGCGCTCTCTGTTTCTTAGTGTTTTGTGGGTGTTTTTAACCGGAAAAGCTAAACTAAATTATTAAAACAATGCAGTGTGTTTAACTAAACATCTGCCAGAAGCACATATTTGTAAATCTCTCTATTTTACGGTAATCTGGATGTTTTTAAACGAGATTAAATTATAAAAATGCCTTAAATGTAGCTTAAACTATCTTCATTAAGCACTTATCTACACATCTCTCCAGTTTATGCGTGTTTCTTTTGAGTGATTTTGACTTGCAAATGAGCCATAAAGCTAGTGATAATCTTATAAAAAATATAGATATTAATTAAGTTCCATAAAATATAAATTATATAGACATTTGTTACGTTAATTCGTGGTTCTTGTGGTTGTGGATGGTTCTGTATTTGCATAGGAACTGGAAATGTAGAAAAAATACCGAGTTGCTATTAGAATTTTTATAGTGTCAATAGTCAAATGAGTGAAACGACGCGTAAAGGCGAAATTACGCACAGCTCCAAAGCTTAACCTCGCTTGAACGTGACTTTAGCTGTAGATAAATTCACATCTGAACAAACTATAAATACATTTCAGCCGTATTAGTGAACATATTTTCAATTCCAATGGTCAAAAACGTGAAATGATGCGTCAAAACAAAAATACGCACAGCTACAAACCTTTATATTCCTTCAACTCTGTGTTTCTCTGAATTTGCATAAAACCAAATCACCGAGACGTTTTTTAAGTGTTTAAAAATTTGGGGGTGCAGATTTTTTTTTTTTTTTGTTGAATGGCGTGTGAATTTTTAATGAAACATCTGCTGAAGTAGGTCGAGGAGGCACAAAATGGCACGGCACAATATGGGGAGATTAGGGACAGACGCAAACGTGAATAATCAGAACGTAAGGCCACTTTAGGGCCAAATAATCACGCGGAGTGACGGAAATTAGCATTCTGAAATTAGACTAATGCGTCACGTGTTACGGAAGGATCAGTGTTTGTGTTTTTGTTAAATTAATGGCGTAAATCTTTTAAAATACCACAAAATACGTGTGTTTATTAAGCTATAGATACTGTATATTAAGGCTAGAATGTTCTGGCTTTCAAAAATGTAGGTGAATAAAAACGCAGAAAGCAAAAAATGTAATTAAATTTATTGAAAAAATACGCTCTAAGCTAATTAAAATGTCTGTATTAGGAATATTATGTTGATTTATGCAGCTAAGTTAAATAATTTATTAAGCAGACGTGTGTTTTGTATGATTTTAACAACCAAATGTCACGTATTTTAAGTAGATTATTATATTATTTGCTTAAACAAAAAAAATGCCTATATTTAAAACATTTGAGCAAGCCTAGAGACTTTTTTTGCAGTGTGTGACTCTAATAATAAAATATTGTGGCTACGCTCGTGGTTAAAACGCTGTAGTTATTTGTGTAAGACACGTTTGTGGTGACACGAGTGTAAAACACACACACACAGTCTAAATCTGGACCCGCGCGTAAAGACGAACCTCTCCAAATCCTCCGCGCGCCTTTTGGACACGTTGTTGACACTTGGGTCGCCACTTGACTCGCGTCGCGCTGTCGACAACACACTCCACGAGCGAACGGGTTGAGGCATCAGGCCCCGGGGCGGTGTGAGGCTCCTCTGGCCCCGGGATCAAGCTCCAGATCCGGGGCAGTGTGCGGCTCCTCTGGCCCCGGGATCTGGCTCTAGACCCGGGGCAGTGTGCGGCTCTTGTGGCCCCAGGATCAGGCTCCAGACCTGGGCTAGTGTGCGGCTTCTCTGGCCCCGAGATCAGGCTCCAGACCCGGGGCAGTGTGCGGCACCTCTGGCCCCGGGAGCAGGCTCTAGACCCGGACACACAGCTCCACACAGGGGCCTCGTACTAACGTGCGCTGTGCTGATAAATCGTGATTGTCATTTTTAATCCAGTCAGATTGTACTTGGAGCAGTTTAGGTTGCGTTCACGTTGTAGAATGTGATGACGTCATGAGGTCAAATGGTGGGCAGATGGAAGTCTACTTTCATTGAAAGTCTACAACACAATCCAGTAGAAAGAATGTTATAGACATACTTTGGGACACTCTGAATGAAGATGAATGTTTTATACCATAATAAAATGTTTATGCCGTAAAAAAATAGCTAAAGGAACAACTTTTCTCTAAAAAGATACAAGAGGAAGCTTCTCCAGTTTATTTTGTGACCATACAAGCTTCTTCAAAGCAAAGAAAAGAATAAAGATGTGATTATCTGTGTAGTTAAAGAAATCTAAAAGACAAACACATGATAATTCACACATTTCCAGTTGTGATTTCGATTTGTGACTAGACAAAAGCGCCATTTAAACAATGTTGATTTTAGCTGCCAAACATCTGTATTAAATGTTATTGGCCTGTAGAATGATGTCATGTCACGTAACTGCAACCTTTTTGAAGTATCTGAGTGTGAAGCAAAGATTAGCCCGTTTTTAAGACGAGAAAAGACCATGTTCCAGCCAAAAGTTGACTTCATTCAGACGTGTTTTGTGACGGCTCCTTTGACCCGGGGAACAGACTCTCAGGCCCGGGCAGTGAGCGGCTCCTTTGACCCGGGATCAGACTCTCAGGCCCGGGCAGTGAGCGGCTCCTTTGACCCGGGATCAGACTCTCAGGCCCGGGCAGTGAGCGGCTCCTTTGGCCCCTGGATGGCAGCTCTCAGGCCCGGGTAACGAGCTGGTGCTGCCGGTGCTTTTACGCAGAGTTTGGAGAAGGCCTGAACTGCGTGACCCCAAACGTAAAACACCATGGTACGGAGAGTGTGACACGTGTTTTCATTCAGATTCAAGACTAAAAATGGTGGTTGAAATTAGGTCAAAAATAACATTTCATTTGCTGTTAAATCCTCAAACCAACTTCTAGCATCACAAAACAGACAAATGTGTGTTTTTTTCTGGCTTTACGTAAGTCCCAAACTGACGTAATCTCGCGTCTGGTTCGGAAAAGTGCGTAAAAACGTGTGAATAATTGAAACACTCGCCGTAGTATCGCTGAGATGTGGAGGTGAGGTTGATATTTTGTGTCGGTCAGAGCCACTCTCCGTCTGAACCGCGGGTAAACACTGCCCCCTGCCACAAAAACGTCAAACTGCAGCTGGGCCCATGGTTACGTTCACGCTGCACGTACGGGCGGATTTTCTGTTTCTTTTACAATCGTGATCTCCTAGAAAAAAATATATACATTAGCCTATAAATTAGACTTGTATTTTTACTGCTCCCATGTTTACAAAACTCCACATTTTCTAGTTAATCGTCTGTTCCAGCAACATTTTTCCAAGTTTTAAGTATCATTAAATAAAAAATATATAATATGGTTAATGTGGTTGAACCCATTTACTGATATTCTCTTGTGTTTTCTGTGTATATTTTTGATTAGGCTAAACGTTGTTTCAGATCGAAAAATTTTACTTTAATTAATAAAAGATGCATTCGTATTTCACTGACGCCTATGTTTACTTAGTAATTTATGATTTGACGATTTACTATTGTCGAGTGCTTTTTAGACTGTACAGCTTTCCTGACTCGAAAGGAAGGGCTTCACAACCAGACCGGTTTCACTCGGTTTATTTCCAAACAGGTGACAAACCTTCAACATAAACAAATGAACAGTAATATTAATACCATCTATTGTCAGATTTTTACACATTAAATTATATAAATTTTTATAACACATTTTAGCTTGTAAACAAAATCATGCACAATCCATTTTAATCCACAATAATAATTCATATTTTTAATCCTTTTAATTTGCTTTTAATCACTTTTTAGCTTTAGCAAGTGGCAACTAGTTTTTAAACTTATATATGAATTGAATTGGCGGCTCGGTGCCTCACAGCAAGAAGGTCACGGGTTCGATTCCCGCTCAGGCCCGGGCCTTTCTTTGTGGAGTTTGCATGTTCCTCCCCGTGTCTGGGTGGTTTCCTCCGGGCCCTCCGGTTTCCCCACCAACTGATAACATGCATGTTAGGGAACACTTGGTGGTAGTCGGAGGTTGAGGCGCCAGGTGTTAGGTGAATCGCCTCTGCTGAGCTGCCCCAGGGCAGTTTACTGTCACTGAGTGGGGAGGGGAGGGATTCATCTCACTGTGAAGCGCTTTGTGACTCTGTGTCTGTGAAATGCGCTATACAAATAAAGATTACTTACTTACTTACTTTTAAATCATTTTAACAATTCTTTAACATAAATTAACACTTTAATATATTATATAAATAAAATACACTGATTTACAACAACAAATCAAATTCTCACATGATTAATTACTGAAGAATTCTATGTTTTTAGCTTAACTTATTTCATTAATCGTTCAAATCAGGGTAGCACAACATAAATCATCAAAAGAAATACACATTAACGCAGCTTTTGACAAGAGCTCTACTTAAAGAGCAACAGGCGCAGTGGGATTGTATTTAGTTTGAGTTCATGATAAAGAGCTCACCAGTAGTCCATGAGAATTATGCCTTTTCCTGTACAGCGTGGAATTCTTTCTATTGCTAGAGCTTAGACTTGATGCACACCAGCAGCATTCACTCATTTGTTTGTGACAATTGTGACCAGCTCTCTTGATTGTGCTCACATCAGTCACCTGTTGCAGCCAGCCAGAGGGGAGGAGGAGGGAGGGAGCCACTCCTCTGCTTCTCACTCAGTGGCAGGTCACCGTGACAACTATAAAAGTGTGTTTTAATCAAGGAAAGACAAAAATTAGGACTACACAACATTAGGCTCAATCATTTCGACAAACGTGGAAATCTAAGTTGTAGCTTCACGTTAATAATTCTGTTTAATTCTTTCATAAAATAAGTCTTTATAACTTCATATCTTTCTGTCTCTCCAATCGTGATGTCATAATAAAATAAACTTTATAAATAAGACGAGACGAATGTTACTGAATGGAGCGACTTCATTTAATATAATATTCAGATTAGGTTTTCCTTTCAAAATAAAATTAATAAACAAGCTTTTTTTTTTAATATATTTGGATTTTTTCCCTCTCCAATCATGACGTCTTTAAACAAATATAATGTACATGATGAGACATGTAAAAATGCGACTGAATTAATGTAAGTTGTATTGACGTCCATGTTCACTTAATAAGATAAGAGTAGTGTGAAGAAGTGAATATAATGTTATATTTTAATTAAAAAGAGATCAAAATAAGGGTCACAGAATATTTGAATTGTTTTAGATATTGTTTTAACTAAACTCTTTGTGGAATTTGCAACACGTTAATAATTCAGTTTAATTCTGTATTAAAAAGAGTCTTTATAATTTTATATCTAACAATGTTCTCTCCAATCATGACTTTGAGTTAAAAAAAAAACATTATAAATATGTGACTGAAGGGAGTGTATTGCTCTATTAACATTTTTAGTCGTGACCACAGAATATTCCTTTCAAAATAAAATTTATTGACGAGCTATTTCTTATAGAGTTGCAAAAATTTGAGGGAAACAATTGGGTTTTTTTCCTCTCCAATCATGACGTAATTGGAAAATAAAATTTAAATGACAAGACAGTGTTGTAATCAGGGGCGTCGGACTGGGGGGTAAATGGTGCTAGTTTCCTCGGGGCCCAGGCTATTAAGGGGCCCCCAAAAGCAGGTCATTTTGGCTTGTGAGACAGATTGTTCTTAAATGTATTGTTATTTGTGATTTCAGACGGCTGCAAATGAACATTGTGCGAAGAAAATAGCTAAATAAAGAGGAATATTAACTGGCTAAATTTTTGCGTCGAATATTATCAATAAATCACAACTTCTCATTCCAGCGACATTATAATGTGTCGAAAATGTCACTGGGATTTTTTAGGTTGGTTTTTGGCCAAATTTAGACAAGTTTATGCTTAAAACAAGTCAGCTAAAATGTTATTCTTGTTTGTATTTATGCGAGTCAATTTAGTGGTTTCAACCCAATTATTTTGTCTCCCAAAATGCATAAATATCGAGTTCTGTCGTCAGATATGAATCCTGCAAAAACTGCGTGGATTGTAGAATTTAAATAAATGTAGGAACTAACCCAAATGAATTGAAAAATTATAAGACTGGACTAAATAATTAAAACACAAGATTACGTGTCGAGGGGCCCATCAGCAAAGTTTGTACCTAGGGCCCAGAATTTGGTACTACGCCCCTGGTTGGAGTGTCTTGATTTAGTAACATTTTTGGTTGTTGCTGTTACATTTTTCTATCAAAATAAACTAGGATTTAAAAGACAAGCTTTGTTTTGGCTATACGGCCACACATTTTTTTGTGTCTGTTCAAATACTGTATTTATTGAAATTAGATTTGTTCATAGTTCAATTGTTAAACACAGTTCTACCTCAGCTTTGTGGAATTATCTTCACATTAACAATTCTGTAAGATACGTCTTTATAGATTTCTATCTAAAAGGCATAAGACAAATGTGACTGAAATGATTAACGTGGCCATTTTCCTTTCAGAATAAAATTAATAGACGATCTAATTGAAAAAAATATATATATATAAGGCAAAGACAGACAAATGTGACTGAATAAAGTCTCATGATTTATTCAAATCTAGCCGTGGCCATTACATTTTTTGTTCAAAATAAACTGATTTAAGAGACAAGCTTTTTGTGTTACTACGGCTGCACAATTGGGGGAAAATACAAAATTTTTTGTGTTTGTTCAAACATTTGTTCCAGAATTCTAATTTGAAACACAGTTATGTTTTAGCTTTGTGGAATTAAGTCGTGTTTAAGTCGTTCCGGGGTCTTGCACCGGGTACATCTCCGACATGTTGGTGCCTTATGAGCCAACTCGAACTCTGAGGACCTCAGGGACCGGCCTCCTGCTGGTGCCCAGAGTCAGGACTAAACATGGGGAATCATCATTTCAGTTTTATGCAGCTAAGATCTGGAACAGTCTTCCTGAGACTGTGAGACAGGCCCCTTCTCTTGGTGTTTTTACAGTTTTTTTTAATCGCTTTGGCACATTTTTTGGAAATTGTCATAAATATGGCAAAACCTCTACATATTCAGTCAGATTTATCACTCATTTGTCTAAACATTTTAGAATGATTGCACATGTACACTTTTTGTGCAAAACTCCTGGCTCCTTCGTAAAAATAACACTTTGTGGTCAGAATGATTAACATTCATCTCTTAACTACACTTTTTGTTCAAAACTCCTTACACTTTTGTGAAAATAACACTTTGTGGTCAGAATGATAAACACTCGTCTCTAAACTGAACTTTTTGTGCAAAATATGTAACACTCATGTAAAAACTACACTTTGTTGTTTGAACATGAAACAAAAGCAACATGTGGAATAACTTTCACCTTTACCTCTTAAACACTGTTTGGAATTTATTTCAACATAAAACCAATTTATGTTAAAGAATATTTTGGAAATGAAGGAGATCGTGAAACAAAAATATTCAAAAATGTGAAACAAGAGAATGGTTTACTGACCATGTCTAACAAAATACAAAATACTTCGGCAAGTTAAAAGTTGGTTCCTGTTTTATCTTGGCCACAGTGAAGTGTCTGACATTGGGCTAAATCATCTGTCCTGTCTCTGTGTCAGTTCTTACATCATGCAATAGTGTTGTCTGTAGTTCACTGCTGATCCACATCTCTCTCCTGCTCCTCACACTTCTGTCTCACATGTGTCCTCTTCCTCCTCACATCCTCACACTTTTGTCTCTGTGTCCATGTCCTCTTCCTCCTCACACTTCTGTCTCACATGTGTCCTCTTCCTCATCACATCCTCACACTTCTGTCTCTGTCTTCATGTCCTCTTCCTCCTCACATCCTCACACTTTTGTCTCTGTCTTCATGTCCTCTTCCTCACACTTCTTCTTGTCTGGTTTGGCGCTCTAAAACAAAAGTAACTCTATTTGTCCTAATAGAGTTGTGTTCATGGGACAGATTTATTTGTCAGAAGAGTCACAGCACATGCGTTCATTGTTCAGGTGATTGAACCAAGAAAATATCACTCTGGAGCAAAAGTGTTGGTTATAAAAACATAGTTTAACAGCAGTGACCGAAGAGTTAAGGAAGGCTAATTGTGTGTAAGGTTTTGCAAAACACTGTGTGAGGAGTTTAGCAAAAAGAGTGAAGACAGACATGGTGTTACTGTTGTAGCAAAGGTAGAATGTGTTTTGCATCCTGGATGTTAAGTTTTCAAGTGTGTTCAATTATCTTGACTTTGGAGCCAAAGCGATTGAAAAAAACTGTAAATCGAGGCTTAAGACAGTCCTTTTTAAACATGCTTTTTATTGAAATTAAAATTTTTTATATGCTATGTTTTTAACATCTGATTTTATTTTTTATCCATATTTATTACATTGTTGCGGTTGTATTTTTAATGTATTTTTAATGTTGTGAAGCGCTTTGAGTTGCTTGTGTATGAAAAGTGCTATACAAATAAAATTATTATTATTATTAATTAGCTTTTGTTTAGTTCTGTAAAACAACAAGTGTAACTTTAAAACACGGATAAATAGGGCTGGGAAAATATACAATTGTTTTGAAGTTTAGCAGAGTTAAAATAGCTAATTGTGCTTTTTGGAGCATGTGCTGCGTTCAGATTTGAATAAAGTAGAAGTAGTTTCACTGTAGAACTGACAAAAAGTCTGAAACAAGCTAATGGAAAGCACTCAGTTGTTACTGCTGCAAAGCGCTATAAGTCTGTTTGATTGATGAGGAGTTATGGTGCTTCAAAAATGCGATCTCATTGGTTCAAATCTTCTTGTGCAATTTGCTGTTTTGATTCAACAGGTTGTGTGAAAATGTGAGAGAAGACTTTTAAGATAAATATGTAAAGCACACTGTTGAATGTGAACACAACCTGACTAATCTTACAGACTGTGTGTAGGCTATTTCAGGGCTGATTTTTATGTTTCTAAAAAAAGAAAATACAAGCAAATTATCTATAAAGATCAGCCCTTAAACTTTGAACCTGGTAAAAAAGAAAAAAAAAGCCTAAAAGTGTGACTTTTAGACACATTTTCAGTCAGATAGGCAGAGTTTGTATAAGAATAGATTTAAATGTCGTGTGAATCTCATTTGAACAGGTTTTGGTCGCCTTACATTGGTATAACTAAACTGCAAGAACATTTTCAAATCATGATCTTTGAATTTAAAGGTGTACCCTGTATTTTATTAGAAACTTGTAAAGTTTTTTTACTTAGACTAAAAACAAGATAACACTTTGTATTTTTACTCTGAGCGTTCGTCCATCTCCCTTAAATCTTTGGTGTCCGAGAGGAGTCTTCGGATGCTTGGAAATCGGGTTCCTTCAGCTTTAATATTCCATGATGTAAGATTGATCAATGAAAAGTGCAGCAAAATATTTAGACTTTTAACTTTATTCACAGTGGGTTTTGAAGCCTATGGAGCAGAGGGCCATATAATACCAGTGTTGGGAGTAACTCATTACAAAAGTAATTGTAATATTTTCCACTTTTCAGTAACTCAGTAGTGTATCTCATTACTTATAAAAATTTTGACAATATATTACTAGTTACAATCTGTGTAATTCAAGTTACTTTAATATAAATGAATTGCTTTTATACTCTTCAGGACCAAAACTCCACTAAAGTAGTGTCTGTTGGCTTAAAGGTGAATAAAATATTATGAGGAAAATGTGTTGTGACGTCACATTTCTATAAATGAATCAGTATCAAGTGTAAATGTAGCAGGGTTATAATTGTACAATGTCTTAACAAACGTGTTATGAGCTCAAAGTAACTCACAGTAGTGTAACTCAGTCTTATTGTAATCCAAATGTATTACAATAGACATTAAACGTTTGTCTTAGGTTTACATAACATCGAAAGGTTACAATATTACCTATGATTGAAGAATTGCTCAAAATTTACATTAAAAACTGTACATTTTTTTAATTTGGGTCAATCTAGCTTGGAAGGGTCAAAATAAATAAACCCAAGGGTCGATTAGTGTTAGAGTGCGTTTGATTTTATTATTATTATTTTTTTTTTTTACATCCAGAAAGCTACAGTGTCTATTTAAGATTGTTCATCACAAATTTATCAAAAGGGAACAGCACTTTGGTCAAAATCGTTGATGTTTTCAAAGTGATTATAATGAGACTTGGGTTGGACTCGAAATTAGAAACATGACGTCACTCAATATAATGCTGTTTCATATTAACAGCGTTCACAATATTAACTCACATTAGAGTTAATGCCCACCTCCGATCAAAACGTGTCTCTCTCTCTCTCTCTCTCTCTCTCTCTCTCTCTCTCTCTCTCTCTCTCTCTCTCTCTCTCTCTCTCTCTCTCTCTCTCTCTCTCTCTCTCTCTCTCCTTCACTTCCTCGCCTCCTTCCTCTCTTTCCTTTCTTTTCTTCCTTTCCTTCGCTCTCGTAGATTTGCATGGCGCGCGGACGCGGACGTCAAACACATGTTAAATGACGGACGCACGTGTGATTCTCGAACACGTCCTTGAGGAAAAAAAACAAATCCACTATTTACATGTCTGTCTCGCGCCCCGGCCTCGTGACGCGCGCAGACGCAGTGTGATGTTTGTAAAAACTCCGGGTCACAGGTGGAATTATGGTGAAAATATTACGTTTGACGAGCGCGTTTGTGAGTCAGAAGCTCCGTGTGTGGGTCTATGAAAAACAATAATTACAGACTGACCATTATAAAGCATTAACGTACCTTTTACGCACCGACGTAAAAGGTGAATTAGCGATGAAATAGAAATATTTTTATGTAACTCTTCAGGCAGGTTTCATTTTAAAAGAAAATATATATTTCTGTCATTTGAAAAAAACAGATTTAATTCAATCATATTTTGTCCAACTGGAGAGAAACACGTTTTTTACGCAGTCTCAATTCTATTTCAAATTATGTCATTGAAACAGGCATGTTCAAACTGCGGCCCGGGGCCAAATGCAGCCCTTGGACATTTTTGTTGGCCCTCAGACTCTCTGCTAAATTGGCCCAGATTACGAAAATGAACAATCATGTCATCATAATTTAAATTGCAACCAATATGATGTTATACAAACCTAAAATTAATATTCAAAATTATTTAAAGTGTTGTGGCTCATCAAAACTAAGTCAAAATGCAATTTTTTTAAAGATTATATGTGACATGCTTTTAAAAAGTTAAAAACTATTGCTAAAAACATGTATTTATTATTTCATTATTTGCATTTGGTTCATATTAAATACACAATTCATGTGGTAATAAAAATATAAATACTAAAAAGTATGTATTTACAATATTCACAAGGTTTGTTCCTATTGGTTAGCAGGGATGTGTGTGATGTGACTGCGCAAAACTGGCTCAGTGTTCTTTTTGTAATAAAACCAAAGCGTATGGACAGGAAATGTCACCACGTACCTCTCACAAACCATTGGAGCAGAGGGCGCAACTATACACTTCATTTCCACCTATTATGTAGCCCTCTGCTCCAAATATTTTTCAAAAAGCGTCCCTCAATGAAAAAAGTTTGTACACCCCTGGCCTACACCCACCTGCAAGCCTGCACTATTAAAAACAGCCTAAAATATAACACTGAAGGGGCGAAAACCCTCATATGAGCCCTTCTTAATATAAATTTATGTGAAAAAAGAAGCTTAAATTCGTCTAATTTTGGGGCTGGGACAACAGACCCTTTGCTCCCCCCTCTGTTGACTTACACCTGTTTTAAGATAAAGTTTTTTCAGTTGTTCTTTCTGCTCTGTGATGATGTGTTTGTAAAATGTATGCTAACTCGTGTCTTGGCCTTGTGTGTCCTGGAGCAGACCATCTTGAACTCGATGCACAAGTACCAGCCGCGTTTCCACATCGTGAGAGCCAACGACATCCTCAAGCTGCCCTACAGCACGTTCAGGACCTACGTGTTCCCCGAGACTGAGTTCGTGGCCGTCACCGCCTACCAGAACGATAAGGTAAGAGAAAAACAGAACAAAAACATAACACGTGTACACACATCAACACAAATGAACCAGAACAATAAAGTAAGAGACAAACAGAACATACAGCACTTTCAGGACCTTTAAGTTCCTTGAGACTGAGTTTGTGGCCGTCACCGCCTACCAGAACAATAAGGTAAGGGAAAGACAGAACGTAACACCTGCACACACACCAACGCAAATGAACCAGAACGACAAAGTAAGAGAAAAACAGAACAAAAACATAACACCTGTACACGCACCAACACGCATGAACCAGAACGATAAGGTAAGAGAAAAACAGAGTGTAACACCTGTGAACACACCTCCGCAAATGAACCAGGACAATAAAGTAAGAGAAAAACAGAACATACAGCACTTTCAGGACCTACGTGTTCCCCGAGACCAAGTTCGTGGCCGTCACCGCCTACCAGAACACTAAGGTAAGGGAAAGACAGAACGTAACACCTGCACACACACCAACGTGCATGAATCAGGACGATAAGGTAAGAGAAAGACAGAGCGTAACACCTGTAAACACACCAACGCAAATGAACCAGATTGATAAAGTAAGAGGAAAACAAAACGTACAGCACTTTCAGGACCTACGTGTTCCCCGAGACCGAGTTCGTGGCCGTTACCACCTACCAGAACGATAAGGTAAAAGAAAGACAGAACATAACGCATGCACACACACCTACGCGAATGAACCAGGACGATAAGTTAAGAGAAAGATAGAAGGCAACACCTGCCAACACGCCAACGTAAATGAACTAGAACGATAAAAGTAAGGGAAAAACAGAACGTACAGCACTTTCAGGGCCTACTAGAACAATAAGATAAGAGAAAAACAGAACATACAGCTCTTTCAGGACCTTTAAGTTCCTCGTGACTGGGTTTGCGGCCATCACTGCTACCAGAATGATAAGGTAAGAGAGAAACAATACTACAGCACTTTCAGGACCTACAGTACGTGTTTCTCGAGATCGCCACCGCCAACCAGAGCAATAAGGTAAAGAAAACATAACCCTTAAACCAGAATGATAGGGTAAGGTAGTAAAAACATTCCACTTTTACATTCATCAATAGTATGACAGACAGATAAGGTAAGATGATTCTTAAGACGTATAAACCAGAACGATAAGGTAAGAGAAATAGACTTATAAAGCACAAACACACCAGAACGATAAGGTAACCAACACGAATGAACCAGAACGATGAAGTAAGATGGCTACTAAAAACATATTACCAGAAGGATAAGGTACGAGAAATATAAAGCCCGGGTATTCCAGAACGATAAGGTAAGAGATATGGGCCTATAAAGCATGGATATATGAGAACGATAAGGTAAGAAACACATTTACATACACCAACATGAATAAACCAGAAAAATTATTTAAAACCTATTACCAGAACGATAAGGTGAGCAAAACCAATGCACTATGCAGTAGATGTCTCATAATGACGACAGAGAGCGTCTGCAGCTGCGGCGGCCATCTTGTGAATGGAGCAGCAACTGAAAACAATGCCATATATGTAGCCTAATTTTTATCTTGCCGAGCTGGTATGAATAAACTTCTCTAAGGGTACTTTAGAGCTGGGGCTGGGAACTCTTGCAGTTGATTCCAAACATGCGGTTCACAAACACTTCTGCCAAAGTGTTGGCAGTTTTTCCAAGCTCAGTCCGAGCACTTGGCTCCTTTAAAAGAATCTGAAGACCTTGTGTTATATACGAGCATTAACTGACAAAAGACCACAAATGTAGTTTGGCAATTTTTCAAGGGAAAAAAGAAAAAACAAGCAAAATTGAAATATGCCGAAATTTGACATAAAAACTGTACTTTTTGTAATTTGGTTCAATCTAGCAGGAGGTTTGAGGGCCAAAAAATTACTCAGGGGGTCACATTTGGCCCCCGGGTTGTAGTTTGGACAAGCCTGCTTCAGAATTTAATTTTTGTTCTGTTTTGTTCTTTCTCTCTCCTCATTTATTTCTTGCATTCTATCTTCCTTCCCTACCCTTTGTCTTTCTCTAACTCTTTCTTTTTCCTCTTTCTTCACAAACATTAGCATTGATTATGAAGGCCTTTTATTTCTACACATCTGTCTTAAAAAAAAGCATATTTCTGCGCAGAATCATTGCAAGTTGTTAAATTCTTCACCGTATAAATATTATTGATTTGCTTTAATCTTGTAGCGTTTTATCGTCACTTTCTCTCGCGCCCAAAGTCCAAACTCTCTCATTTTCTCTTTCTTTAAACTTCCAATCCAACCCCGTTTTCCTCGTGCTTCTGATCAATAACAGGATTAACCCTCCGATGCAGCGCCGCTCTGTCTGCGCCTTTTTCACGCTCCGAGGCCACGTCTCTCTCTCTCTCTCTCTCTCTCTCTCTCTCTCTCTCTCTCTCTCTCTCTCTCCACGGAGCTAATTAACGCTCGTGTTCGGGGTGCAAAGGTCACGTGTTCGGGAGCAGAGGTCGCGAGGGCTGTAAAAGTTTACGAGCTTCACCGACTGTGGGCGCGTGTGGAGCAGAAGGAGAAGGCCCGGGTAGAGGCTACAGCTGCTGGTGCTGCTGCTGCTGGGGCCGGTGCGCGGAGCCTCATAAGCGGGACAGAGAAGGCAGAGACCCGCTGGGGCTGCTGGGAGCTCGGGGATCGATAGAGATGATCTGCCACAGCTGTGACTATTTTTGTTGTGAAGACATAGCCACGTGCGTTTATCAAGAGTAGTAAATTGTAGAAAATATAGTGCAACACGTCTTGGTAATTTATACTAGGCTATATAGGCTATACTGTACTGTATTTTTTTTTCATTGCACATAAACATTATTTTGCTATATATTATGAGATGATAGTCCTCTCAAATGTTGCCAGTATAATTGTATTTAATAAATGTAATAAATCTAGTCTATTTCACTCACACAGCATGTTTTTGAGGACTTTTGCTCAAAGGTACATCATGCAACTTTTTGACCAAAAAATGTAATTCAAATAAAGCTTCTCTAGTTTAGATGTCTTTATGGCACTAACTAAATAATAAAAATGTGTGACTTTAGTCTAAGCAGACTTGTATGGCCTCAAAATTAAGGTTGGTGTAATTAACTTTTTTAGTTATAATCCAGTAAACTTTGTGCTTTCCACTAAAAAGTCTATTACAAATGCAGCACTTTGTGGACAAATTAGATCACTGTGTACTTGTACTGTCTGAATTGAATAAAATGATTGGTTGATCTTGGGTGGTCCTCTCCAGTTTCACTTTGCTGTTTGTAAAAAGACGAAATTAATGCATATTGACATTAACCATGTGTCAAATGATTTAGGAGAGGAATTTGTCGGATTTAAAACCTATTTTGTGTCTGCAGTGTAAAAATCAGCTGCTCCACCCATAAGTATTATTTGACCAAGAGAAGGGCCATAACCATGTATGCTTCCAGGGAAAAACAACTTCTTTACTTTTATCCTCAATAAGAATGTTCTAAAGATTGCTTTCATATGTATATTTAAATGTGTGCAATTGAATATTCACCACCAAAAAGTTCGTGCAGCATGTTCCACAAGATACAGCCATTTTACAATTGAAATCAGTAAAAGTAACTTAGAAACAGGCAGGTATTCGGCAAAGTTTCCATAGTTGTAATGCACACAGACAGAGCTAACTTGTTTTTGGATATATGTTGATATGTTACAATTTTAACCCTGTGTCTTTTACTTAAAATCTGATTTTTTATTTTTTTTTTTTGACTAATCAAGTAAACACAGACAAGTGGGCGGGGATAGATGATAGGTGAAAATCTGACTTTTCTGAGTTCTTGAGCGTCAACTGCAGGACAATCCAAGATGACTCAAACATGCAGAAATCAATCCAAATACAACTAACGATGAGAGACACTGTTACAAACTCATTTAAGCTGCATGTTTGGTCTCCTTTAACCAGACTTAAAGGTCCCCTCTCTCTCTCTCTGTCTTTCCTCTGGGTCTCGCTTCTTCCCAAACCGCCTTTGAATTATTGATACTCACGTCATCTGCTCTGGTGCCACCACAAAACCGTCTCGCGGGGCCGATACCAGAATTATCGCCGCGCGGCATCAATTATTCAAAAATCCCCACTTCCCATAACTTCTGTGTTAATCCCGACGCAGCAGATTCCCAAATCAGGGCAGGAGGACGGCAGCGGGTTTAAGCAGCGCAGGTGATGGTGTGAGAGCGAGGAGGCTAAACGTGTGTGTGTGTGTTTGTGTTTTTTGGCAGATCACGCAGCTGAAGATCGACAACAACCCGTTCGCCAAAGGATTCAGAGACACGGGCAACGGACGCAGGGAGAAAAGGTAAAAAACACGCCAAGATATAGACGATTTATGCTTTAAAATGTTTCAAATTACAAGTAAAACATGAACCGTAATTTTAAGCCTGTAACCAAAAATAAGCAGCTATTTAATCAATCACAACCAGTCGATCAATGAACAAATTGACAGCTAATTTAGACTAATTTCAAAACCTCAGATTGATCAGCAGTGACCTGCAGAGTTGGCAAGTAACTAAGTAATTTTACTCAAGAATTGTACTTAAGTAGTTTTCTTGAGTATCTACTAAAATCTGGAGACTTTTTACTTTGACTTCTTACATTTTTCAAGAAATATGTGTACATTTTATATTCAGGTGAGTTACTTTATAAGGCCATAGACATTTGTTATTCCTTTTAAAACCAGGTCAGACCTGCTGCTGTTGTGTATCACAGCTTTGTGAACAAATTAACAAGTGAAAATCACCTAAAACTTTATAATTCCAAACAAAATGACCTGCTTATCACATGATAAAAGTCAGATGAATTATAATTGTTTTACTGTAAAGCCCAACTCACACACCATCACATCATAAACCAACTTTATGCTCTGGATAAATGCATTTCAAGATTGGTTAAAAAGTCTTAAACCTAGATTTTGCGTATTTTTTCTGGTTCAGATGGTTTTATTTGATGGACCTAGAATATTTGACTTGCTTCGCTGTGTTTTCTGCCTTGTTTCAAGACATTTCTTCTTATTTCAAGCCAAATTATTTGCTTATGGAGCAAAACATTTTTACTCACCACATTTGCAAATTTGACTCAAGCTCAAATCTCTTGAAAACATCAGAAATGTCTTGAACCAAGTGAAATAAGCTGACAAATATCTAGTTTTCTAGTCGTTTTAACCGAGATGACTTTTGGCAGTTTGATACTTTTGACTTTTTTAAAGTAAATTTACACACGTTTATTTTTACTCAAGTAAAGCAGTTTCAGCAGGACTTTGACTTTTATATAAGTAACTTCTTTTATCTGAGTAGTGCACTGCAGTACTTTTCCATCTCTGGTGACCATTTTAGTATTTTCTCTGTGAACATGTTTGCCTGTAAATCTGCATCTCTTTTTCAAGCAGTCATTCTTTGCAAAAAGCGACTTTAACTAATTGGTTAAATGAAATAATACTCGTCCAACTAATTAATTACAAAATACTCTTTTGTTCTAGCCCTAACTTTGATTTTGTCTGCAGACAGTCTGCTTTTTGTTGAAAAAGAAAAAAAGATGTGGCAATGCGTTGTGCTCACTTGACGTTGTAAGAAGAGACAAAAAAATAACTAAAGTTTGGTCTAGAATCTAGATAAATAAAAAAACAAAGAAGAAATCAAACTTTGATCTCACTGGAGCTATTTTTAGGTTTGTAATTTGACTTTCTGGTTGTAAATGATGATGTCACACTGCATACTGTAAATAACTGCATGCTTGTTTTAAACCGAGCCAAACTTTGCTCATGTTCACAAAATGAAGACTTGGGAGTTTAAACAATCATTTAACACATTTAAAGACAAACAAGCAAAAATATTTAGTCAATCTTAAATATAATTATGTTCACTGTTTAATCTGTTTTACATACGTTAAATTAATCTCACCTTAAACAGTCCTCAGTTCATTTAAAACCCCGTTGTTATTGTTTTTTTACAGGAAACAGCTGACCATGCCGTCCCTGCGCATGTACGAGGACCAGTGTAAGGACCGGGACGCCGCAGACTCCGACGCCTCCTCCAGCGAGACTCCGGCGGGACGAGACACCAGCCGCTCTCCCCTGGGACCCGGAGGAAGTCCCATCAGGTTCAGACCGGGACGAGGTGAGTTTGTGTCACTGCTGCGGAAAAAACACACAAAGACATCACACACGAAGGTTCACAGTATGATGTCCTAGTAGCTTTAGTATGATTATTATTATGATCATTTGTTAATTTAAAGGGAACCCTGAATATAAAGACAAATGTGGCTAAAACACTAGTACTGCTCATGCTTATTAAAATAAATTACAAACAAATTTATAACTGCTTATTATTTTTTATAAAAAATAATGTATACACTCGTTCCCTATCCACTCAATTACTATATAGTCCTGCCCTGTTTAGTGGACTAGTCAGCGCACTCATTCATCTGGTCTTTCGGACAGGGAGCCAGGGAGCGCACTATTTTCAGCTGACGCGGGTCACGTGCTTCTCCCCCTTGTTAATGTAACGGTCGGCAAAAAAAGTCCGATAAAAATGAACTTTTGTAATAAATACTGACCAGGTCCGTCTGACACGCACATATTTATGGACTACTAATCATAACACAAGTCTGGTTTATCTTGGACAGTACATTTAACCACAAACGGACTGGAAAATTCCTCTTTTACAGCCCCAACTAAGGTTAGCAGCTAACATTAGCATCTTCACGGCTAACGGCTTTCAGTTACGTGGGTTTTGTTTATTCTCCGACTCAACAGTGAGTTCAAGCGGCTCATTAACGTCTTTATTTCAGTCGTGTTGTTTACAGTTAAAGACCTGACGCTGTCCGTGTTGTTTTTTTCGATTCTCGCAATGAATTGTGGTCCATATTGACCGTTCTAGTGACAATCGATGCTCTCTACTTTTCCAGATGCATTGTGGGATTTTTTGAGTGCACTACTTTTTTACCTGCTGAACATTCGGACACCACTACAAAATGGCGTGACCCCTGAATAGTGCACTATATAGTAGTTAGGGCTCACATTCGGACACAGCCATTGTTTATGTTGTTTTCAAGCCACTGGCAGCCGCCATTTTGTCCATGCATTCTGGACTGATGACATAAAATAGTGTTTCCATGGTTACTCCCACAATTTCATTTGTGAACAGTTCCACAAAAACACCACTGACAGTGTCCAGTTCCTGCCTCTTCCTCTTGATTATCTTCAGTTTTACTAGATTCCACATAATCGTTCTGTATTTGGCTCAAACTGAAAAGGTTTAACCCAGGAATTCATGTTGCTTAGTTACCTGTTACTGCCTGTTACCATGACAACACTATTTTATGTCATAACCGCAGCAAAATGGCTGCCTCCATGTCATTTCTTCATAACACTATTTTAATAAAACTACAAAAACTTCCAAGGTATTTGTCCTGTATTTATATAAGTGATGATATTATAAGTGTTTTAGGATAAAAATGTGATTATATCCAGGGTTCGCTTTAAAGATGGAGTGGCATTGTAACATTCTATAGGCCCATAGTATTTGACACAGATGAAAGGCAAATCATATTAACAATGTTAAGGCCTTAATTTTGTTGTATTAATGTGAGTTCTATGATGGAGTCAGTGATGTGGATGAGTCTTAAAGATATTTCATGTCAGTACAATATTATTAATCGGATAAACTGGCTTTTGAACTTATGACATCATCGCTAGGGATGTCAAGATTATTAGGTTCATCGATAATCGTGATTATTTAAGTAGCAATATAACTGTGTCAATTCATTTAGATGAGTAATATATCAGTTCCAGTTTTGGCATTGATCAAGTTTACAGAAAAACAACAGAAAAAAATATTTTGCTTTAATTTTTACTAAAGTGGAAAGTAAATTTGGATGGAATGGAATAATTTACAAAAAACTCTGAAACTAAAAGAACTGATTTCTGTAGGTCAATTTAAATCTACCTTAAAAGGCCTTGAAGCTGAGTCTATGATTTGTAACTGCTTTTAGTAAACCTTTTTGTGATGTGTTGTAATGTGTGCATTTTAACTGTAACTATAATGCTGCCGTCTTGGCCAGGACTCCCTTGAAAAAGAGATTATTAATCTCAACGGGACTTTCCTGGTTAAATAAAGGTTAAATAAAAAAAAAAATAAATAAATAAATAAATTTGTGATTAGTTTTAAAATTCCAAATATCGAAATCTGTTTGCCGCAGCAGAAAGTCAAAAAACATTATCATGACCAATAAAAGAATAAATAATAAACGTCCCGTTCCTGAACATGAGTATTTTTAGAAGTTAAATCTTTCAACCAATACACAATTTAGTAAAATGTACATTAAATATACAATCTCTTTTAAAACAGAAGCATCTAAATGTCCCATTAAGATTCTTAATTTCTTGATTTGATAAATGGTCACAAACTTGAGGAAAAAGCTTTGTGTCTGACAATAAGAAAGAAAATAAAAGATTTCACTGCTGTCTGGTTTTGACAAACATAATTGTGAATAATCGCCAACTCGTGATGTTTTGTCTCTCAATAATCGTAGCACTAAAATTTGATATCATGACATTTCTCATCATCAACAGGAACTCAACTGCTCAGGCTGATTTGTGGTTAGCTTTTTTTTTTTATATATTAAAGCCTTTCTGAATTGCTGAGGAAAAAAGTACATCCACTGTCTGGTTTTGTATGCTGAATAAATTACTTACATATATAGTTTTTATAGTAAAATCAAAGCAAGTTATACCCAATGTTAACTTTCCCTCTCAGATGTCTGTTAGTCAACTCTGCCAACTCTATCTATAGAGATGTTTCTTTCTGTGACATTAGGCTAGCATTTATAAATGTTTTAATGTGGAGCATTTTAGGATACAAAAGCACCTGAGTCTTGCCACTTTTATTAAAGAGACTTTCAGCTACTACAATAAACATTCATTTGAACGTTTATACTGTTAAATGTTGACTATAATGTGTCTGTGTTTGTGTTTCAGATGACAAAACGTGCACAGACAGTGAGCACGAGCTGGACCCACACGAGGAGGTCTCCCCCAGCCCGTGTCCCGAGCCCGTGTCCCCCTTTAGCTCCAGGTGTGAGGAGGAACGCACCCGCGAACGACCCCCCGAAAAGAGCCTGTTCAGCAGCCTCCGAAGCCTGGAAAAGGACAAGAGCGAACGCAGCCGCAAAGACTCTGACGTTTCCCCCAAAGACGACTCCTCCTCCGGCATCAGCGCCAGTAAAGACAGCTCCTTCTCCCCCCTCGTGGTGCAGACGGACAGCTCCTCACACTTTAGCCCGGGACATTTGCAGAGTTTGGCGTTGTCGGGTCTCCACGGGCAGCAGTTTTTTAACCCTCTGAGCTCCGGGTCACCCCTGCTGTTCCACCCGGGGCAGTTCGCCATGGGGCCGGCCGGGGCGTTCTCCGCGATGGGCATGAGTCACCTGCTGGCGTCCGTGTCGGGGGCGAGCGGGCTGGAGAACGGGAGCCTGTCCAGTCAGAGCGCAGCAGCAGCGGCGGCGGCGGCGGCAGGAGCAGGGGCGGGAGCGTTCCCCTTTCACCTGTCTCAGCACATGCTCGCCTCACAGGTAAGAACTCTGAAAAACTCAGAATTAAACAGATTAAACATATGGCGTCTGTAGAGCTGTGAGAGGGGACAATACAATGATTGGCTAATGCATTTAGTAATGTATGTCTTCTAAATATATTAGTTAGTCATACAGGACACATACTATGCAAGTGGCCGTGCACACGTTGAATTATACCATGTTCTAATATTCCTCATCAAAAGCAAAAGTCGGGCTTTTTAAACTTATTTGATGAATCTTGTGCTCTTCAAACAAACACTTTGTGTCAAATTTCTTAAATTTGCAAAGTCAAAGATTTTTGAATTTTTCAGATGATATTAAGATTATTCACCAGTCATTGCTGCAGGCAGGTGTAAAAGGGGCTTGCTTTGTTAAAAAGCAGTAAGTGCCTCATCTGTTGTTTTTTTTTTTTGAGACTTATAAATGTCCACACCAGTAGTGCCCAAAGTTGGGCCCGCAGGTCAAACTTAGTCCTCCAAGGGGCCTAATTTGGCCTGCAACAAGGTTCTGAGGTTTGTTTAGAGCAGGGGTCTGCAACCTTTAACAGCAAAAGAGCCACATTTGCTCAATTTGAACCAAAGCAAAGTCAGAAAGAGCCGCAAATGTATTTAGTCAAATCTCAATAATAGCCACAATAAAATCTCAAAAGAGCCATATGTGGCTCTTAAACCGCAGGTTGCAGACCTCTTAGATTAAATCATCACAGTTTGCCAAAATTTTGTTAATATAAGGCACTTTAATCAATAATCCCTTTGGAAATAAACTTTGAACATTCAATACAAAGTTAGAGTTAGCCTGGTCCTGCTGAGAAAAAAAAAATCAACAAATTTTGGTCCCTCAAGCAAAAACTTTGGGCACCCCTCTGGTCTATATAAGGGGATAACCCTGCTCTGGACGACTCAGAGAATGGACGAGAGTGTATAATTCACTCTCGTCCATTCAGCGCGCTCTTCCCTTACCCCTATACCTACATGCCTCTCTCTTTGGCGTACACTCATACATCTTTCTCTCTCTCTCTCCAGGGTCTCCACATGCCTCCCTTCGGCGGTCTCTTCCCTTACCCTTACACCTACATGGCGGCAGCAGCAGCGGCAGCCTCAGCCTCGGCTCTGCCTGGTTCCAGCTCCTCTAGCCCTTTGTCCCGGAGCCCGTTTTTAAGCTCCACCACGAGACCCAGACTGCGCTTCAACCCGTACCAGCTCCCCGTGTCGCTCCCTCAATCATCCAGCACCGGCCTACTCTCCTCTGGCCTCCTACCCGCAAACGACTGCTCCAAACCGGGCAGCAGGGAATCCAGCCCGGCCCCCGAAATCAACCACAAGATGTCCGCCAGCGTTTCGCCCAAAAACTCCATAAAAGACTCGGTGAATGAGCTGCAGAGTATTCAGAGACTGGTGAGCGGTTTGGAGGGCCAGCGAGACTCCTCCTCCTCTGCAGACTCCCCGAAGTGAAATCTGAACTCTGCGAATGGACTTAAGTTTGTCGCTTTTGGAACGTCACAGTGCAAAAAGTTACAGGTCCTGTTTTAGCACATCGCAACTTGAGAAAAGAACAACTCAGAAGACAAACGCCAGAGCACACTACAGGATAAACTGTAAACGGATTAGACCAGGGATGGGCCACACTACAAATAGTACATTTCAAGTCTCTTAAAAAGACTAGAATTCAAAATACTCAAGTTATTTTTAAGCTTTTTTTGAATGTATTTAGAAATCAACTGAAATATGTTTATCAGTAATTTACATTCCGTTTATTGTAAAACAAAAAAACTGGTCTAAAAGGGCTTAAAAATAGAGAAGGTTGAGATTCAAGTTTACTGTTACATGGGACACCCCTGGCGCGTACCTCGGCTCACATCAGATTAATAGTTTGCTTTCACATAACTTTCACATTATAATATTAACAATATTTAATAAAGATGTTTGGCAGCTTAAATGAATAATGTTTAAATGCAGTTATTTGTTGTAGT
Source organism: Mugilogobius chulae (assembly GCA_038363315.1). Lineage (NCBI taxonomy): Eukaryota > Metazoa > Chordata > Actinopteri > Gobiiformes > Gobiidae > Mugilogobius > Mugilogobius chulae. The sequence goes on along the minus strand of CM076415.1, from coordinate 8,380,118 downwards.
TCAAAAGTTAATGGGCCTGGTCACCATCTGGCGTTAAGACATCATCACATTCTGCAACGAGAACGCAACCTATCGTTAAAGGTGAAAGAGCCGATAATATTCAATTATTTTATCTGTGTTATGATGTTACCTCATCATCCAAAATATACCTGAAGTAATTTTTATTTAATTTACATGTTTAATTCACAAACAGTCTATGTTTTTTTTCGTCTCTCAAACTAAAAACACCTTGTTCCATCTTGTGATGTCATTAAGTGGCAACACAGAAACTGCTTCAGTGTATTTAGAGACTCCACACAACTTCACTCGAATTAAAGGGACATTTTCAGGCATGAATAGACGTGATTCTGAAGCTACAGCTATCGTTTTAGCCCTATTTAAGCATTCTAATGCTATGTACAATAGAAAATGTCAGAGACTTTTTGTAGAAATTTTAACTGGAAAAAAAGATCTAAGTAACTATTCCAAAAAGACAACTTCTATGATTTTTTCAAGCACTTCAGCTGAGACTTAAACTGCCATTAAGGGCAAAGCTACTACATAGTGACATCACAAGGTGGAAGCAGGCGTTTTGAGCTTGGGTGATGTAGACACTTTAATTTCTCGTAGATGAATGAGTGAACTAAAACAAAACTTTAGGGAAGTTTTCAGTGAGTTAGCAACGTTCCAACGATGTTAAAAGTTCCCAGAAGCTAAATGTACGGAATATGGAACCTTTAAAATTATAACCGCTTGCTAACTTTTATTAAAATCTCATATAATTCTTCTCATAATTGTGCAGAAATCCTGTTGTGTGTTCTGGGTTTAACAAGAAATTCCATCAAATCGTGACACTTTCTACTGCTTTTTTGTTGTAGAATTGCAGTCGCTACTTCTTCAAATCCAAATTAAACAACTTTAACAAGTATTTATGAAAACTATTTGGATTTTACTTGAAGAAAATGGATTTGGGCAGATGTCTTCTCGAGTTTTGCTCTGAAATGTGCTTCACTCTTCACTTACTCCAGACAAAACAGACGCTTTTATCATTTCACGACGATGACTATTTATGTAATTAAAAAATATGTACATAAAGCTTAGATCCAAAAATATCCAATTGGTATTAATTTATTCAAACTGTATATTAGCGTGTACATAATTTTTGCTTTTTCCTCTTTATCCATTTGAAATATTCCTGTAAAATATGGAAAGCTATTTAGCGCTTGTTGTGTAAGATTTTTTTTTTTTTTTTTTAAGGACGTGTGTGCCATTGAAACTACACAATCTACATTTGAAAATTTGAAAAAAACAAAAAAAATATTTGCCTCAGGTTTTCTCTCACTCCAGCCAGGAATTATTATTCAGAGTTTTTTTTTCTCTCCAAAAATGGCGCCACATTCATAATAAATATTCATGAATATTATATTTAAAACAGAAAGTCTCTTTGTTTATGCTGGTTGTCCGGGTATCTTTTTTTTTTTTTTTTTTTTTTTTTTTTTTGATTGTCTCACAATTTCAATAAAAAATCATTGTGCTGAAAAATATATTATTGTCTTTTTTTCATTGATACTGGTTCTTTTACCATTTCATGTTGCTTTTAATGTATTTTATAATAAACTAGCATAATGTAGAAATAGTCATTTAAATTTTGTTCAGTATAAAACAAGAAACTGATTTAAAACAGCTCAGAAATATAAACAGGTCTATCGACTTCCTGTTCAAAACTACAAACTGATAAGTCCCGCCTCTTAAGTGTAACATTTAACTTTAACAAGCATCAAATTTTAAACTACTAATTTGTTTTGTTGAAAAGTTGTTACTGTTTCTGGAGCAATCACAGTTTAAATACAGACTAGTGGGCGGGGATATGTGGTAGGTGAAAACAGGACATATTTGTTGAAAAGAAATCAGATAAAAAGACTAGATTTTGAAGTCCATATGACAGATTATTTTTCAAATTTTTACTTAGTTTGCTATTATAATCCTTGGGGTTGATGTTTATCATAGTTTTACAGCAGTTAAGTGGCAGTTTATGAAAACACTGACAAATAAAAGTTGAAGTAGGAAAAAATATAGACCAGTTGTCTGCGTGTTGTAAAGAGAGGCAGACAACAAAAACCAAGGCACTCAGTCTATTTTAGAAAAATAAAAAGCCTATATTACATCTAAAATAGACTGAGTGCCTTGGTTTTTGTTGTCTGTCTCTCTTTACAACACGCAGACAACTGGTCTATATTTTTTCCAATTCAAGTTACCCCTTTCCAAAGAGCACCGGTCTGGCTTTGCTTTTACTTGTATCCACGCAGCGCTTCTCTTTAATATATTTTTTGCAAAAAGTTGAAGTAATTTAAGTTGTAGAACAGACTCGCCACATTTGTCGTCAAACAAAGCACCACATTTTAAGTAAAACATAGTAAACATGATTATGAGTTCACTAAACATTTAGCATGTTTTTACCCAGTAAATATGACACGTGGAGGAATCCACAACTGTTACATACACTGCAAAAAATGAATCTCAAGACAAGTTAAAGTTGCTTGATTCTAGGATTTAAGTCTAGTTTCAAGCATTTTGGCTAATTTAGTCGTCAATTTTTTGGAGACACCTAGATTATTTTCCTTGTTTCAAAGTGTTTTGAACTGATTTCAAGACATTGCTTCTTAATTCAAGTTAAATTATTTACCAATGGCTTAAGAAAACTGTTCTTACCCCGCTGGCAAATTGTGTTCACGTTTTAAGTCAATTTCTCTTATAACCAGTTAAAAATGTCTCGAAATCAGTGAAATATTCTACATAAGCAATTAAATCATATCCAGTTAAAACTGCTCAAATATCATTTTAAGCAAATCTGGATAGTTTTTTGTGGTGTAGAAACCATTGAAAAGATCAACATAAAGAACACTGAAGTGACAATATGGCAAAGACTTTAATTTTATTTATTTTTATTTAGCCCCTTGAGATGTATCATCTCTTTTTCAAGAGGGTCCTAATTGTGTTAGATGAGCATTTAAACTACATGCTATTAAAAAAAATAGCATTGAACTATTATTATATAAATGTACGCTTCAGTGAATTATTCTGTTGTAAAGTTTAATGAAAGTCTTTAGTGTTTCTCTTCCTGGTTCTCAGACACAGGCTCAGTCACCATCTCTTTTGCAGGATTTTGAATGTGGCTTGGTCCATTTGATTATAAAATCTAACTTGGTGTTTATTAATATTGACAACTTAAAAACATGGCGTCAGTTTGTGGCTTGGATTTGCATCAGCCACAGTTACCTTCCCTAAACTGGGCAGACACTGTGTGATGTTTTCAGTGGTGGATATGCAGCTTCTGCTCAGACTGTACGAGTGAATCTCTAGAGTCAAACGTTAGCAGCTCACGATTCATGTCCTCACACTACATGACAGGATGGTCTTATGTGATCTGAGTCTCACACTGTACGTCGACCCACGGAGCGTCAGACTCCTGTATCCGTAAGCACAACATAAAAGGTGGAAGAGAAAATGAAGAATCTGGAAGTGGAGATGCCTGGTGTTTAACAACAAACATTGTTTGCACATGGGCAGTGTGAGAGATCGTGGCTCTGTTTCTACAGTGATGTTCCATGAGGAGCGACCAGGATTTCAAAAGTTTGATTTTCTTGCAATCCTACGATTGTTGATCAGAAGCTGGTCGTGAGGTGTTAATTTCTTCTTGTTACCTCATGTACACTACACGGTGCACAACACTCGACAGAGCTGAAACTCAGGCCCATCTCCAAAATTGTTGCAAAGTGAAAAATCCTCCCAAAATGGGTCAAAAATCGTACAGTGTCTGCCCGCCTTAATGGGAACAGAAAATGAATGAATCTCCAGAAAGTTCCACAGTGTCACTTTTTTACTGAACCAATAAGCCTGTAGCTGTCACTTGAGATCACTTGTTTGCATTCCCTCAAAACCTTCACAGCCTCAGACCAAAACAGAGCCGTTTGGAGCGACACCAGCCCCTCACACTGCCCCCTCACACCCCCTCCCCGGTCCCTCACACCCCCCTCCCCGGCCCCTCACACCCCCTCCCCGGCCCCTCCTGGTTCCTCTGGAGATGGACCTAAACACACCAGCCTGTGCCCACTACGACCTGGACACGGAGGCTCCAGAGACGCACTGATCAATGCACAAAGTTGTGAATAATCTTGGCCTTTTTAGCCTGCGCCGTCAGCAGCCATTATCCACGATCCACGGGGCCGCCACAGGGGCCCCCGGGGGCCCATTGATCCCGCGCGGACTCATGGCTTTGGACAAATACTTACTTGTCCCGCAGCGCCAGGTCCACTAATTGAACACAACACAGAAGGGCAACAATGGCGCCGTAATAGACTGAGAGAGTTTAGTGATTATCGCCGCAGAAAGAAAAGAAAATTAGTCTGAGAGAGGAGGAGGGAGAGAAAGAGAGAGGGGGGTGTAGAGAGAGAGAGAGGATGAGGGAGAGAAAGAGAGGGAGGGTGGAGAGAGGGAGGTAGAGGGAAAAGAGGGAGAGAGAGAGAGAAAGGGAGAGAGAGAAGAGAGAGGGGGGGTAAAGAGGGAGAGAGGGAAGAGAGAAGAGGGGGCAAAGAAAGAGGAGGGAAGAGATGATGAGAGAAAGGGAGAGAGAAAGAGAGGAGAAGAAGGAAGAGAGGAGAGGGGAGAAAGAGGGAGAGAGGAAGGGTGGGGGAAATGAAAGGAGAAAGAAAGATGGAGAAAGAGTGGGAGAGAAAAAGGGAGGGGAGAGAAAGAGAGAAGAGGTGAGAGCGGGAGGGAGTGGAGGAGGAAGGCGAGAAGAGAGTGAGAAGAGAGAGAGGGCAGAAAAAGGGAGAGAGAAAGGAGAGAGAGAGAGATGAAGACAGAAAAACAGAAAGAAGATAGAGGGACTTGCCGCAGCTAATCTGTGTCCTCCGCTCCCTTCTATAATGTTAGCGAATGTTCGCTCCTTGCGGAATAAAATCGACGAACTGCAGGCACACTGTAATCTGCAGTGGGCATACAAGGAGGCTAACTTGATATGCATCACGGAGACATGGCTTGATCACACCATCACGGATGCAGAGTTATTCTTGGACGGATTTGGAGTGCCACTTCGTGCGGACAGAGATAACGCTAAAAGTGGAAAGAAGATCGGGGGCGGACTGTGCGTTTATGTCAACACATCGTGGAGCAGGACGGCTAACATCCGAGAAACGTACTGCTCACCTGACGTGGAGCTGTTGTGTGTATCTTTCAGACCGAAGTATCTGCCCCGGGAGTTTGGCAAAGTCACGCTGATAGTTGTTTATGTCCCGCCCTCCGGAAATGACGCACGTGCAACAGACGTGATTGTGGACTGTGCTCAGCGAGTCCAAGCATCTAGTCCAGATTCCCCGTTGTTCATTATGGGGGATTTTAATTCCTGTCCTCTGTCTAAATCACTGCCCACATTTCAGCAGTATGTGAAGTGTGCCACGAGGGGCAGCAAAACTCTTGACCTTTGTTATGGAAATGTTCGCAACGCATATAAGGCTTGCAAAAAACCACCACTAAGTACTGCTGATCACAATGTTATCCATCTGATCCCAGCTTATAAAACCCAGCTACAGCGGGAGGGTGTGATAAAGAAAACTGTTAAGCAGTGGGATAGTTCAAGTACTGAGACCTTGCAAGCTTGTTTTGAATGTACTGACTGGCAGGTGCTCACACAAGGTGGATTAGAGGAAGCCACAGATGTAGTGACTGAATACATTAAATTCTGTGAAGAAATGATTATTCCATCCAAGACAGTTAAGGTGTTTTCAAATAACAAACCCTGGATAAAAAAAGATTTGAAAGCTACAATAAATCAAAAGAAATGTGCTTTTAACTCTGGCAATAAGACAGAACAAAAGTGATTCAGGCAAAACTAAATAAAGAAATTAAAGCAGCTAGGAGGACATATAAAGAAAAGGTAGAAAGACTGTTTAAGAATGGTAATGCCAGAGATGCATGGAAAGGGGTTAAGACATTGGTGGGCCTCTCTACCAGGCCCATAAACCACTGTCCTGCAGAACAAACACCAGAACAATTTGCTGAAGACCTCAATAATTTTTATTGTCGTTTTGAACAAAGGGACTTTTCTACAGAGAGGAGTTCTCTTACTGTAGAGCTCCTAAATCAGTCAGCCTCTGTAGCAAACATCTTAGTCCAGAGGCAGGATGTAGAGATGGTTTTTAAGAAAATAAACCCCAATAAAGCAACAGGCCCTGATAAAGTATCAGGTCGCCTGTTAAAGACTTGCTCTAGTGAACTATCTGGGGTCTTTTGTGATTTGTTCAATGAGTCCCTAAAACAGCATAACATCCCTGGCTCCTGGAAAACAAGCATTATCTGTCCTATTCCAAAGGTCACAAATCCAGCATGTAAGAATGACTTTCGTCCTGTCGCATTGACATCTGCTGTGATGAAAAGCTTTGAGAGGCTTGTTCTTAATAGACTTTTGGATGCAGTCAGCTCGTTAACTGACCCTTTGCAATTTGCATACAGGAAAAACAGAGGGGTGGATGATGCTGTTTTGACCCTGATGCACAGCGTTCAGTTGCACTTGGATAGACCAGGAAGTATTTCTAGGCTAGTCTTTGTTGACTTTTCTAGTGCTTTCAACACTGTCCAACCTCATCTCGTTGGCCAGAAGCTGCAAAGGATGAATGTTAATCCACATTTGATTTTGTGGGTGCTCTCTTTCCTATCAGAGCGAGAGCAAGTGGTGAGATTCAACAACCACTTTAGTTCAGTCAGAACCATCTCAACAGGAAGCCCTCAAGGTTCTGTGATCTCTCCTGTTCTTTTCACATTATACACAAATGACTGTAAAAGTGGCAAACCGGACATACAATATTTGAAATACGCAGATGACACAGTTATTATTAACACAAGCAATGCAGAAGGGCGTCTCCAAGCAGAGCTGCAGGACTTTTCTGGTTGGTGCAAGGAAAATCACATGGATTTAAACCTTTCTAAAACCAAAGAAATGGTTTTATACTTTGGTCGTGCTCCTGTTGACCTTCCATCACTTCAATTAGATGGCCAAGTCATTGAAAGGGTGGAGGAGTACAAGTATTTAGGGACACTCATTGATCACAAAATGACATTTAAAAGCAACTCTGATCGAATTTTCAAGAAGTGTCAGCAACATCTGCATTTTCTCCGAAAGCTGAAAAGGCTGCAGGTGAACAGATCAATTCTCCAGTTGTTTTATAACAGCTTTATCTTGTCCTCTTTAACGTTCAGCATCCTGGCCTGGTTTGGTTCTGTGAGTGAGATGACTAAGAGCCCCCTACAAAAGATCATCAGGATGAGCGAAAAAATGATCGGTGCGCCACAAGTTCATCTTGGAACAGTTTTCCAAACACTGGCACTAAAAAAGGCTTCTCTTATCTGCTCAGATACCACTCACAGCCTCCATGATCAGTACAGACTGCTCCCATCTGGAAGAAGGTTTGCCTCCCTCGTCTTAAAAACTAAACGAGCAATGTCCTCCTTTGTGCCAACATCTATTAGACTTTTAAATAAGCATTGATTTTACTAATCATCTTTGGTTTGATTTCTTTGTCTTAACTTTTAATCTTTTATTTTAAAATTTTTATTTGTACTGTATGCTTTTAAGTGTGTTTGTGGGTGTCGGACCACAAGTGAAGTTCCCTAACGGGAAAAATAAAGTTCTTTGAATTTGAATTTGAATTTGAGGGAGAGGTTGAGAGAAAAGGGGACAGAGAGAAAAAGAGAGGGGAGAAAAAGGGAGAGAGATTGAGAGAGAGAGCAGGAGTAGAGGGAGAAAGAAATGAGAGGAAGGGAGAAAGAGATAAAGGGGGGGCAGAACAGGGAAGAGAATGAGAGAAGGGGTGAGAGGGGAAAAGAGAAAAGAAACAGAGAAAGAGTGAGAGAAAATGAGAAAGAGTGGGAGAGATGAAGAGAAGAAAGAGAGAAGACAGAGAAGGGGGTAGAGAGAAAGAGAGAGAGAGAAAAAGAGAGGGAGAAAGAGAGAGAGAGGGGGGGTTAGATCAGGAAGGCTCTTTGTTTCTCTCATTAAGAAGCCGGTTTGTGGATGTGTGGCCGGCAGCAGGCGACAGGCGCCGGGGTCTGGACAAAAGACTGTCTGCTGCCGCTCTGAGCCCCTCCCTGTGCTGGGCCCGTGACTGCCTGCCCCCTGACACCCCCCCAACCGTCCCATGACCCTCCCTCTGACCCTCCTCCTGACCCTCCCTCTGACCCTCCCTCTGACCATCCCAGTGACTGACACAGTGTTACAGCTGCCATAAGGCTGTTACAGTGTTCGACAGGAAAACTGATGTGTTACAATCACGTTCAGCTTAAGACGAGACACTGCAGGTGAAAAGATTTTTTTTATATTTAGCTATTCATGTATAAAAAGGGTTTTATCAATTTATCGTGTTAGATTTTGATGCAGAAATGCAATTTTTTGCAGACTTGCACATAGCATGGAATCAGCAAAATCATATTTTTTTAGAAAGTTTTTTTTACAGAAGGAGTTTTGGATCTTGATTAGGCAGAAAAATCGCATAAACATTCAAATTATGATTCAAATTTTGGTGACATACAAAATAACATTTGAACAGTAAATAAATATATTTAGTGTCCATAATTAAGGTAAGGTCATGTTTATTAAGGACAATGTACAATTACATTAAGCACAATGGCAGAGATGATTGTACCAGATTGTAGTTTACAGCTAATTTACTTCTGTAGTCCTGGAGAGGCACATTGGATATGTTTTTAGGAGGAAACCTACGCAGACACGGGGAGAACATGCAAACTCCACATAGAAAGACCCCGGGCGGCCCCGGGAGTCGAACCCAGGACCTTCTTGCTATGAGGCCAGAGCGCTAACCGCTGCACCACCGTGTCGCCCGGTGAGAGGTTCGAGGTTCACTCATCAGTTGTGCACATTCAGTCAGGTCTGGCACAAGTCAAACAATGTGGATATGATTGTATTATTATTTGCATCATACAACTGTAAGTGAGTGTAAGTGAGTGGCTGCATGAACAAAACTGATCGCCTGCCTACACACTTAGAACGATTTTCAAAGTTTTCAAACTCTTTTCCATCCCTAATACAGACATATTACAAACATATAGAACACACATTAAACATGAGAGCATCTGAGTTTTAGTCTTTTTTTTTAATTTATTTTTTTTTTAAGCCGAGTGTTGTCACAGATTTTAAATTAACATAAACCTGCAGTTTATAAACCTCACAGAAAAGGTTGTTTGGGCAAAAGGAACTTTACACGGTGCACGGTGGTTAGAGCTCTGGCTTCCCAATAAGGAGGTCGTGGGTTCGACTCCCGGGTCGGACCATATCAACATCTCACGATCTGCATGTTCTTCCTGTGTCACCGTGGGTTTTCTCCGGTTTCCTCCCACCTCCATAGACATGCATGTTTAGGATAATTGGGCATCACTGTAAATTTCCCTTAGTGAGTGAATGAGAGAGTGAATGTTTGTCTGTCTAACCCTGCGGCAAGTTGGCCACTGTCCAGGGTGTTACCCCGCCTAAAGCCCAAAGTTGCTGGGATAGGCTCCAGTCACCCGCGACCCCTAACGGGATAAAGCGGCAGTGAGTGAATGAATGAACTTTACAGTCTCCAGAAGTGACTGCTTGTGTCGACCATCTACAGTTTTGTAACTTCATTATTAAACTTTGGACCTAAACCATTACCACATTTAAAGACTGTTCAAGAAGGCTCAAATTATTACTATTTGAAAATCCTTCAATAAAGTTTTACAATGATGTAGGAGGCTGATCTATCACTGCATTTGAAAGATGTCAACCCAAGATATAATGTTCATTTTTTTTACACTTGCAGGAGACACAACTACTGCACTAGAACTGTATAGATGAAGAATCAATTAGAGAGAGAACAAACTGATCCAGAGACAGAAGATGTGGTGGTGGGGAGTGCTTTGCTTGAATGGATAAATAAGTTTTCTATCTTTTACTGATCATGCAAAACGATGCCCAATGAAAGCTTTTAACTGCAGCTAAAACTTTACCACACGGAGGTCATTGTTTGTGCAGACGCAGCAGCAGAAGTCTGGATCCTGGAGCTTCCTCTGGTCCTGGAGACATTTACACAGCAGCAGAAGTCTGGATCCTGGAGCTTCCTCTGGTCCTGGAGACATTTAAACAGCAGCAGCAGCGGTTCATTCAGTGTGGACCGTCGCCCTCTCCTGGACAACACAAGACCACAAAAACATTCACAAAAACTGACATTTTTAACCCAGAGCAGCAGCTTTTCTACACAAACACATCAGACACTCGATTCAGAGAGGTGGAAGCAGCATCAGAACACTTTTATTTAAAGATTATTTTCAGATCATGACCTCCAGAAACAACCAGGAAAATAAAACTGACAGTTGTAATCATTTCAAGCTGCTAAAGTTGTCTAAAACTCTGATTAAATTGGTCTTTGTTCGTCTGTGGCTTTGTACTTTTAGCTTCTGATTCTGACTGACTATGATTATAAGTGAGAACAAGCTCTGCACAAGAGGAAAACACAATTAAATCAAGGTTTATTAGGACAAGATACAGTTGCATTAAACACAAGACGCTTGTACAAGATTCTAGTTTTCCGTCTGTAGTTCTGGAGAGAGAGGGGAGGAGTTACCGGACATGTTTTTAGTGGTGAGGGGAAACCGCAGCACTCGGAGGAAACCTACACAGACACGGGGAGAACATGCAAATGTCCTACAAAAAGTAATAGGGCAATGTAACTTAACAAAGAAAGAACAAATTCAAGTTTTGTGTAGAGAGAGAGAGAGAAAGAAAGGAAAAGGGATAAGGAGAGGGGGAAGCAGGTGAAAGAAAAACAGAGAGAGGTGAGAGAAGGGAGAAGCAAGAGAGATGAGAGAAAAAGAAGAGAAGTTAGAGGCGACAGACCGAGAAACAGAGAGAATTATGAAAGAGATAAAGGAGAGAGAAAAGTGAGAGTGTGAGAGAGAGAGAAAGGAGAAAGAGAAGAGGGAGAGACAGAGAAAGGTGAGAGAAAGGAGAGAGAAAAGAAAGAGAGAGAATGGAGAGGGAGAGAGGGAGAGAGAGAGAGAGAGAGAGAGAAGAAAGAGAGAGAGAGAATGGAGAGAGAAAAAAGAGAGAGAAAAAGGAGAGAGAGAAGAAAGAGAGAGAGGAGAGAGAATGGAGAGAGAGAGAGAGAGAGAAAGAGAGAGAAGAGGGAGAGAAAGAGAAAGATGAGAGAAAGGAGAAAGAGAAGAAAGAGAGAGAGAATGGAGAGAGAGAGAGAGAGAGAGAGAGAAAGGAGAAAGAGAGAGAAAATGGAGAGGGAGAGAGAGAGAGAGAGAAGAAAGAGAGAGAAGAGGGAGAGAAAGAGAAAGGTGAGAGAAAGGAGAGAGAGAGAATGGAGAGAGAGAGAGAGAGAGAAAGGAGAAAGAGAGAGAAAATGGAGAGAGCGAGATAGAGAGAGAAAGGAGAGAGAGAGAGAGAGAGAGAGAGAGAGAGAGGCAGAGCTGTATTTTAAAGCTTGACTCACACACAGTTGCAGTTCTTGGTGTCACCAGCAGGAGGCACAGAGTCTTACAGTTGAGTCAGGGGTCTCTGGAGTTTGAGGCCCAGAGAGTTTATTTCACCAAAACTAAAAAGATGAATAAATGTTGACCGTTACAACTAAAGTGACTCCTGTAAATCATGTCTTCTCCTCTTTGCCATTGTTCCCTAAATCCACAAAATCTCACTCACTTCCTCTTGTTTTTTATTTTAGGACTTAACTCTAACATGCATAAAGTTTGAACAAAGACTAGCTATCTTCTGAATGGCAGAAAATAATGTAAACTCATAGGAAAAGTGAGCGAAATGCAACATATTCAACAGGTATCACACATGGAGGACAAAATGTGAATAAAACTGGAATATGACTCCTTAAAGCGAGCCTGTGTTTGCCTTTTAGTTGAGTTATTTTGATAGTTCAGCTTTGCCAGGGTGGTGTTTTTTTGCTTTTAATTAATAAGTAAATAAATCGAACCGAACTATCCAGGCAAACGATACCTGATTAGAAGTGTGTTGTGAATGCAGTCTGAAACAGAAGATGGGAGACTGGAGTGAGCCGTCGTCCACTTGTGAAAGACACTTAAGCCTTCTGCACTACAGGAGTTTTGTCCTGATTTTAAACCCGATGTTTCTCTCTACAAGTTCAGGAGGCGTGGCCAGAGTAAGGATTGTCTTCAGAGATTTGTTGTGGTTTCTCTCCTTCTGTCTGTGTGTCACTGCCAAACCCTGCTGATCAAAGATGGCGGGCACTGTGTGTCGATGGCTTTTGCTCACTGGCGTTTGTTGCCATATTGGTCATTAGTTTTAGCCTTTTGCTCAGTGCTCTACAGAGTGTAGAACATGAGTAGTTGTGAATCCCTCATGATTCTTTGTATGAGGAGACTGTTCGGACCAATCAGAGCGGGACTTACAGAGCGAGCAGCGGTAAAAGTTGTTTTATACAAAACCTTTTGAACCAGAAAAAAGTCTATGATGTGAAACTATAACCCCGGGCTCACACTGCCTCCAGTCCAACTCCGGTGCAGTCACAGACCGGTCTTGCTACTGTGGGTGACTCACATTAGCTCCGGTGGTCTGCTGTCCTGCTGCAGCCACAGGCTCTGCTGCCGACCTCGCGAGACCCCGAACTCACGGAGGTTCACGCTCAACGTGGGAGAATACGCGATCGCTGAGCACTTTTTCTTCCTCTCTCTCTTTCGCTGAGCACATGTATAGGTAAACAAAGAACACATGCGCCGAGTTTTGGGCTTGTTTAACGTCAGTTGATTTTCTGTTGGATTTTTCGCCGCACAGTGGGTAAGTACGGGAGGTTTATTTACATTCTATGTGTTACATAATCGTGTAAATGTCGTATTTTGTATTATTAGTGGTAATGTAATGATTTTATTTTGAAAACTACCGGATTCACTTCACCCGCGAGCGCTTGGTTTTCTGTTTATTGTGTCTTGTTTTCACAACTTCATCAAAAAGGGCTCCAGTGCGCTCCGGCGTCCGGCCAAAATTTGAAACAAACGAAACGGATTCGGAGCGCCGGATTGGCCGTACCGGAGACACCGGACTGGACTGTACGCCGTGTGAGCCACTCTCGGACTTTTCAAGTTAAGTAAAGACTCCGGTGACTGCACCGGAGTTGGACTGGAGGCAGTGTGAGCCCGGGGTAAGAATTGCCACAAAATCTAACAGCTCGGACACACTGCAAGCGATTTTTGCACTACGCAAACCCTACACGTGATTAAAAATAGCCACACGATGCTCGGTAATCATTTAGAAAACATGCAAAGTCAATGAAACCAGCCACACAGTCAGCGCTTGTTGCACGAGCGTTGTGCAGAGCCAAAGAATTCAACCTTTTTTTTTTTTTTTTTTTTTTTTTGTCACTTGTCACAGGAATAGGTGCGTAGAAGCGTAGAATACACAGAATACAAATAAATCTGGCTTGGACTGTTGTATTTATGTACTTGCCATCAGCACCACACGTCCTGGGACAGACCTGGACTGTGTGAATGATCCGGAAAGAAAATGTCTGTTTGAACTGCAAGCAGCAATGTCCTATCCAGATAATATAATAGATCCATTGTCACTGTGACTCTGTTAGGACTGTTTGTCAGGAGCATCATGGTGAGGTTCACCTGCTGCAGGAGCGAGGACCTTTACAACAGAAGCAGCTGGTCCATCTGTGACGACGACTCTTCAAATGTCAAATAAAGAAGAAACATCGCCTCATCATCTGTAAATAAATGTAACTCTTTGATTCAATTCTTTGTTACGAGCTTTATACACGTCATCTCCAACACACCTGCTCCTTAAATGATGTGAGAAGCACCTTTACTAGAACATGACTTTTAAAATGTTGTGATTGTAACAGCTCCTCCACTCTCCTGTGCATTTATGAAAGGAAAGATCTGTGCTTTCTTTAACTAGATTCAACAAAAATCTGACCTCTACTTCTGCTTTGACCAATCAGCTTCACATATTCACCAGTTTTCCCAACAACAACCTTTACCGACATATCTGAACCATTCAAAGCTTTAATATCTCCATGGAAACACACATCAGTTATTACAACAACCAGCCCAACAAAACCTGCTCTTGTGTGCTTAATAGTGTCTTTAACTCACCTTTTGTGTCCTAAAAGCCGACGACAACGGTGCATTGTGGGTAAAAGCTGCAAACGCGCTGACAAAAGCAGGTGTGTGTCTTTAGAAAAAGCCCTTTTGAACCGTCCAGCCTTTCTCTCTCTTTATATTAACCTATAAGATCAAAGGTTCGTTTGGGCTTTTAACCAGAAAGTGTGTCTTATGTGAGTGAAGTGGAGCTGAGCTGAATGTTTTGAGTTGAAAAGGATGTATATATATAAGTCTGTGTCCAGTGCAGAGCGAGCAAAGTCAAAGAAACAGGACATAATGAACGGCTGGTAAATGTTGTGATTGTTAGAGCTAAAAGAAGCACAAATGTGACAGAAACACAGATCAGAAACTTCACAACAAAAGGTCGACTGGTAAAATATGGTTGAAGTCTCATTGGATAACCAAATCTTACTTTCATC